>JACEFZ010009919.1:105000-212821 GCA_014155875.1 Cepaea nemoralis
TTCACCTGCCGTTCTGGTGGTCTGGGTTTCGATCCACATTGGAGTGGATTTTAATTAATTTTTTTTTTTACATTAACCTGGGCTTCCAGGGCGACCTAGCCTAAAATGGGTACGAGGAAATGTCTCTGGAGGTTAAGGCAGCCGGCGTGTCTGCGCATGTGTGTACGTACATACATGTTTAAAGCAGTCTGGTTTTACGGCGCAAGAGTCTCGCAGCCGCCCCTTCTCCTGTTCGTTAAAACAGTTCCGCCACGTGAGTTGCACTTTTGCTGTCAGAGGTGATAAATGCACATGTCCAGCTCCTGGACTTCACGTGGTGGAACAAGTCGTGGGTTTTTATTTATTTATTGTTTTTTTTTTTTTTTTTTTTGCAATGTTAGGCACTCACTCTCAACTCTGGTCAACCGGTTATAATAGCAATTTGGAATTGTTTACAGTATGTCAAGCGTTAACACTTTAAACCCTAACGTCCATATCTACTATATGACTATTATTCTCTAACATCGTTACCATAAATATCATTTTGGGACTCAGAGGTGTTTCCAAGGCACCAGGACCAGGTTCTATGCTGGCCAAGACCTACTAACATGTCCTAGTCGTGCGTAATGGGCAATAGGTCCCTTCGGGGTCCTGGCTAACGTAGTAGGATCGCTGATTCTTCTGAAGTCGGAGAGTATCTGCCTGCAAGGCGAGGAACCACCAGTATGCACACCAATAAGCCAGACAGGGACAACGGATATTCACGCAAACCTCAGTCCGGTATGACATCACACCAATGTTGGATGTGTCTTCATCCGACATACAGGACTTCATGCTGGAGTTCACAGCCAGCGAACGCAAGCAAGCAAACAGCAATATGATTTTCAGTACATACCTATACAATCCGTGTATACAATCTTCCTGGTTGGACTCAATAATACCAAAGGTAACAGCAACAAGACAAGCGAAAAACGGAAAATTACTCTATCTCCTCTCTGCGACACTTCGCCGCAAAAGCAGTAGGACAAAAGAAGATGAAGAATTCCACAGGCTGTGTCCGCGACATTATGGCCACATGCCACATTATGAGAAGGCAAAAATGGAACTTGTTGTGACAACCGGAAATATTTGTGGAAAGAGATATTGAGGAAGACCCAGCATTTTATCGCTTTTGTGATTTCATGGCAATAGAGGAAGGCAGCGATAGAAAATTCTTGACAGTCTTGAGTCATGGCACGGAAGGAAGTCAACACCTGAATTGATCCATGCCGTCGGAGATCGCAATTTGTGGTGAAGGATTATCTCCCATGCCAGCCGGTAAGGCACTTGATGATGATGAAGATGATGTCCACGACAGATAAAAAGCCATTACGATGATTTGGATACCGGACTGGTTAACGTGCACAAAACGGGAAACGCCACTCACCAAACGTGTTTATGAAGTTCAGTTCAGTTTGTTGACGTCATGCAACCTGCTGGAGTTCCGTAATATTCCCTACACTTCCCCCACCCTGATGTCTACAGAGCTCTAGCCAGCACTCACCTCGTCACCTTGGTCCGAGTGGTTCTCAAACAATGATATGTCCGATATAATTATATGCAATGACATAACAGATGCTTCACATGCGAACAATACCGTGACTATAGTGTTTTAATTGTGTCAGCTAAAAAATTATTCATTCCATTCACTTCATACGATATATAACTCTGCAGTATGCATCTGATGAGATGCAGCGAAATAAGCCAGGCAATAAATCGTGCAACATATTGTTTGTGGCTCCTGTTATCAGTTATCAGTTATCAGGTGGGTATCTTCATTGCACTCCGGACAGGTCCATAGGTGCTCAGATCTTCCCCCCCCCTCCCCCCTCCCTCCCCCCCCCCCCCCCAGCATAAGCAGTCAGCGTCCCGGTGGCTAATAGTGCCAGTTCTGTGTTGGTTAATGAGGCACCTCGTTTTACCGATGTACCTCTCGCGTCTGGCCGTGCCAATTCTTACTTCCAAGTCTTTCATCCTGGACAGCGATGTGGATTCACTGACGTCAAAGTCTTCTGTTCTCGACATATCTTTAAGGGACGTTAATAACATCGGCACGATCCATGGGCTGGCCATCTACAGAGGGTGTAGAGCCAGCCAGTTTATCAGCTCGTTCATTTCCCTCGACTTCCGCATGTCCCATGGTCTGCCCCTGCCTTCCCTTGAGGGCTGACCGGGATGTCTTTTACTGTTCTATATGGACCAGCTGGGATGGGGATAATACCACAACAGTGAGAGTCAAACGTCCTACGAAACACCCGGGAAGGTAACCTGGCCAACAAATACCTAAAGAAATCGGATGTGTCGGCCGAAAGGTTCAAATATCGCAGCTCTGCTGTAAACAGGCACAGCGCAACTACGTCTAAATCAACATTCTGGACGAACGCAGAAGAAGAAACTCAAAGCCCCCTAAAGCGTGCGAAAGAGTTCTTTGTGCATTTTACGCCTGTGTTTTCTCGGAGGAAAGGGTTTGGAGAGTAAGGGAACCGGTCACCCTATTGCTTTGTGTCATATCCTAGAATGTGTGAAGAGCTAACATTTCATGCTGAAGGGCAATGGCTGTTGTCGGTTGTGTTTGTGGTGATTGAAGTATAGGCTAGTTGGCGGTGACGTGATCCAGCTGCTCCGTGAGATGTCCAGCTGTCAGGTGATATTTTACTTGCAGATATTGCAACACATGATGTCCTAGGACTCTTACTTTCTTTGTCCGAGACAACAGAGTATAAACTTTCCTGAAAGAAAACAATGGAGACAGTGGTGGGGTTTGAGTGAAAACATCGCTGGATTTCGTGCAAACATTCCCCTCCAACTGAAGCACTCCATGAGACCGGTGCAGTCTTAAACACACAGAACAGCTACGACAGTGGGCAAGACAGTGGATGCACCTTGACGCGGCGCTGTCCATCCATAGACTGGACAGTGGGATAAGACCGCAGAAACACCTTGCCGCGGTGGTGTCCGTCCATAGACTGGACAGTGGGCAAGACAGTGGAGCATATTGCCGCGGTGCTGTCCGTCCATAGACTGGACAGTGGGCAAGACAATGGAGCATATTGCCGCGGTGCTGTCCAATCCATAGACTGGACAGTGGGCAAGACAGTGAAGCACCTTGACGCGGTGCTGTCCATCCATAGACTGGACAGTGGGCAAGACAGTGGAAACACCTTGCCGCGGTGCTGTCCATCCATAGACTGGACAGTGGGCAAGACAGTGAGCATCCTTGCCGCGGTGTAGTTCCGTCCATAGACTGGACAGTGGGCAAGACAGTGGAGCATATTGCCGCGGTGCTGTCCGTCCATAGACTGGACAGTGGGCAAGACAGTGGAGCATCTTTCCGCGGTGCTGTCCGTCCATAGACTGGACAGTGGGCAAGACAGTGGAGCATATTGCCGCGGTGCTGTCCGTCCATAGACTGGACAGTGGGCAAGACAGTGGAGCATATTGCCGCGGTGCTGTCCGTCCATAGACTGGACAGTGGTGTCGTGTCTTCCTTTAAAGTGTCGTCCCTGGAGTGAGGGGAGTCAACACCCACATTATAATTTTTTCCCCCTATCAATATCCTGGAGAATCCACCAGCTTCCGTCTAACACACTCCATCAGCCCGTGGACACCTTTTCCTCTCTCTCACTGCTGTACTATGCCCCTCTCATTCTTCCCCAACGCAACATATTCAACAACTCTTGCTTCTAAAAATTAATACAGATTAATTTATTAAAAGAAAAGTGTAATGTACGTGAGACGTGTATGCGAAGAAAATGTGTGATGTGTTCTATAATGTGTGTAGGATCGGACCCTCAGATAATAGCATAGTCAGTTCATCCTTGCAAGGACACACCACAGCACGTTAAGTCAGAACAAGTCCATCTCACCCAGGTACTGTATCTCTCCTGCCGGACACCGACTGTCATCTGTAGCTACCTGGTAATCCATCTTCCTGATCATCCGAAATAGATACTGTTTGTAAATTACAGCTGATCATGGACCGGTTGCACACTACACATAAGTTCCTATCGTTCCTAAAGAATGCACAAATCCTTTGTAGTGAGTATTTAGGTATCACTGTTATTGTTAATATACTTGATCCTAACTAGTGTCTATCTAGTTTCAAGTATCATGTCTTTTGTACTATTTCACTAGAATATATCACACCATGTGACTATTATATTTTAATGTTCTTGTTTAGGTACCAATGTTCTTATGCTGTGTGATGCATCAACAATCATCACCCATCTTAGGTGAACCATCTTCCTTCTAGCGTTATTTAATTTCCGTAAGAAACAGGTTACTGTTCAACTGAGGTTCTTTCAAATTGGCGTTGCACCTTTTCTAAAACAGTGTTGAGCTTCCTCGTAACTGGTAGGGAACCTGTGAGAGAAACAACACATCTGGTGATAGTACTAGTCACTGATCCTACCGGCTGAGTGTAAGCCTATTGCCTTGCTCAGTTATTTTACAGCTAACTAAACTCTGTCATAGAGCATATTAGCTCCTCACCTACGTCCGATTCAGGCGATGACAAGGAAAGACCAATAACAGAGTGCAAGACTTCAGTGGCCAGCCCACTGAAAGATCCCTCCCCATTGGACACTTTCCCCATCTCCCAACCCATCTTAAATCTCTCCAATATCACCCCGCTATCCTATTCATCCTAGCAGAGCCAATTATTACTTCACTACTCTAACTAGTTTTCAACTAACAGTGCTAATCATCACACTCTAGTTTTAACAAGACTACTGCCTATATTAATTAGGCCTAAATAGACTATATTAACTACCTTAGGCAAACCCGCCTCATTCCTGGATGGCTGCTACACTTTGCCATAACGACACATGCTAGTTAATTTTAAATTAATCTAACACTGTAGAGCTCTCCAACAAAACACGTCAATCCTAATCCATATTTTGGTCTACACTAATTGTCCCCAAATCGGGTTTTTGGCAAACGCCTAAAATTGGTCACGTGACGTTATTCTTTATGTCCACACAGGTGTTATTTTGGGCAGATCATCCCTTGTCAGGAATCTATCTTCCCTGGCTCAATCAATGTCAGAGTTGTCATCACTTGTTTTGACTCCCAAAACAAGCTAGCGAGTTCCTGTATGCTCCCAACAACGGACTTCCACAACAAGCCGCCAATCTTTTGTCGAGTGGTGACAATCACAGCCGCAATTTCGCTTGATGTCCGGAACTCTAAATGACAGACGGACTGTTTTCTCCCGAGCTGGGCACTTCCGCTTGAATCTGACTGTTTATGAACTGTCAAAGTGGTGTATAGATTCATCTCACTCACCACCGAATGTTCCTATTTCGCCCACCAGATGTAAACACGTGCAGCTGCAACCCAGACTGTTTTTTCTGTATATGTTGAAACAACCTTTGGCCTCGAACATGTCGTTAATCCGAACGCCTTTTATTGTCATCACTGGTTACTCACGGTGTTTTTCGTGACAAGTGGGCAAGACCGTGGAAACATCTTGCAGCGGTGTTGTCCGTCCATAGACTGGACAGTGGGCAAGACAGTGGAGCATCTTGCCGCGGTGCTGTCCATCCATAGACTGGACAGTGGGCAAGACAGTGAAGCATCTTGCCGCGGTGCTGTCCGTCCATAGACTGGACAGTGGGAAAGACAGTGAAGCATCTTGCCGCGGTGCTGTCCGTTCATAGATTGGACATTGGGCAAGACAGTGGAGCACCTTGACGCGGTGCTGTCCGTTCATAGACTGGACAGTGGGCAAGACAGTGGAGCACCTTGACGCGGTGCTGTCCGTTCATAGACTGGGCAGTGGGCAAGACCGCGTAAACACCTTGCCGCGGTGCAGTCCGTCCATAGACTGGACAATGGGCAAGACAGTGAAGCATATTGCCGCGGTGCTGTCCGTCCATAGACTGGAAAGTGGGCAAGACAGCGGAGCACCTTGCCGCCGTGCTGTCCCTCCATAGATTATATTCAGTCTGGATAATGTTACAAGGATCGTCATGTCTGTCCACAGATGAAAAGCTCCACTACTGGTCATGCACACCTAGCTGGTCTTTGATCTTGCAGAGGGAAACAAACGAACGAACGAACAAACAAACTTTATTTTCAAAGAGTTAAATATTGGGCACGCAGGCCTGTCTGACAGTCTGTCCTCTCTGCTCTCATACATTATTTCATTCATACATCACTTATGAATCTAATATTAGAGAACAACAGAACAATTTGCATTAAAACGCACGGGAAATGTGCAGCAATGAATATTACATGACTCACTAAAACTAATTTTTGATATGGCAATTATAATTACCTACGGTAGGTTTATTGTACACATTTAAGGGAATGTTTATCTTTCTAGTTGTAATTTTATATTATTTTTTTTTTTTGGTTTAAAGAGGGTTATGTAGTCTGTCTGACCGAGAGGCTAGAGTGTCGGATTCTCCTTCGAGAGACCCGGGTTCGAATCCTTGTTAAGGTGTGGAGTTTTGTTTTTTTTTTCTGTCGGGAGGCAAAAAGAAAACTCTAACCTGCACAGTTCGCGGCGACTGCACTAGCCAGGCGGCCTTAATTCCTCAGCCTTAATTGTTGGTGTGTGTTTTGGGATGAGGTATGTGTTGATGGTTGAGGATGTGTGTATGGGTGGGGAGATGTGTGTGTGTGTGTGTGTGTGTGTGTGTGTGTGGGTGGTGAGATGTGTAGTTAAGGGATGTGTGATTGGGGTTTGGAGATCGGGGTGGGATGGTTGGCGAGTGGGTGGGTGGAGGATGTGTGGGAGGGTGAGTGTGTGTAGGTTGGGGGTGGGAGGGGATGTGTGTGTGTGGGTGCGGGATGTGTGGGTGGGGGAGATTGTGTGGTGGGTGATATGTGTGCAAGTGGGGGATGTGTGGGTGGGTTCGGGTTTTGTGTGTGGGTAAGTGCAGGATATGTGAGTTGGCGGGAATATGTGTGTGTGGGTGTTGGAAATGTGGTTGGGGGACATGTGTTTGGCTGAGTGTTTGGGGGTGTGTGGGTGGGTGGTGGAGGATATGTGGGTGGGTGAGTGTTGGTAGGTTATGGGATGGGTGGGGGATGTGTGCGTGTGGGTGGGGAGATGTGTGAAGGTGGGGGATGTGTGGGTGGGTATGGATGGGTGGTTGCATGCATGTGTGCCTGGGTGTGTGGGTGGGTGAGGGATGTGTGGTGGGTGGGAGATGTGTGTGTGGGGTAGGGAGATGATGTATGTGGGGGTGTGTTTGGGATGTGTTGGTTGGGGGATGGGTGGATGGATGGGGGCATGTATGTGCCTGTGGGTATCTGTGTGGTTGGGTGGTGGATGTGTGTGTGGGGGACACGCGGATGGATAGGAGATGGGTGGGTTGGTGGGGGATTTGTTTCATAACATGGTAACATGCATCGTTTATGCTTACAACATTCATTTTACAATGTTTTTTTTCCTATGTGAATGCACTATGCACTGATGAACGAAAGATGAGTGATTGGAAGGGCCGAATGTAAGACGGGCCTGCGTACCCAATTTATTACCCTTCGAAAATAAAGTTTGTTCGTTCGTTCGTTCGTTCGTTCATATACTGTAAGGTACTCTATTGGCAGTAAATGACAGTTGACAGTAGTCAGTACTGAGATAGAGTTCAAATCATTTACGACTGTATGTATAGGGATAGGTGGTGTCTTTGATTTCTTGTGGAAGATTGTTCCACAGCTGAGCGGTGGAGTACGCTAAACTTGTTTTGTATGTCTATCCTAGTTTTTTGGACATGAAGTATGTTTAGTCGTTCGTCATGTCTTGGGTTGTATTTAAACAATGGCCAGAGGTATTGTGGGGCATTTCGGAATAGGCTTTTGTGAATTAATTTGGCCTTATTGAAAAGTAAGCGTTTGAGGAGTGTCAGTGACTGAAGACGTTAATGTTGGCTATAATTGTCGGTCAGCTTTTTATCATTAAACTCACTCATTCCCCTCTTATGGGGTGAATACAGGCGTTTTGTTTTTGATTTGGCGTATCCATCCCAGATTGTAAATCAATAGTCAATGGGTGTATGTATGTGATAAGTATAAAATATCCTTCTTGTGTTTTCATCAAGGAAATGTTTAATTTTGGCAAGTTGGTGTACTAACGAAAGCGAGAACTTGGGAATTAAAAGTTAGATTTCTATAAATGATAAGACCCAGTGCTTTGTGCTCGGTTACACTTTCTACAGAAAGGTTACCAATGTGCAGCTGAAGAGTTATCTGTGAGTTTAGAGTGTGAAGTCTTTGACTGGTTTAAAGAAGAGAAGGAGAGAGAGAGAGAGAGAGAGAGAGAGAGAGAGAGAGAGAGAGAGAGAGAGAGAGAGAGAGAGAGAAATGGGTGAGAGAGAGAGAGAGAGAGAGAGAAATGGGGAGGACAAGGACGGGCTTGCATGGGATAGCTAAGAATAGAAGGCCTTAGAGTAAGCTGGCTGAGGACCTATGTCCCACTGAGAGATAAGGAGAGAAAGAAGAAGGGAAAGTATACACAGCCACATCACCCAGCTGTCATACATCCAACCTTGATGTATGATATTCGCGATGCATACTCGCGTACATGCGCACTGAGAAAGAGAGAGAGAGAGAGAGAGAGAGAGAGAGAGAGAGAGAGAGAGAGAGAGAGAGAGAGAGAAAGTGTGAGAGATACACAGAGAAAGCGACAGAGATACACATAGAGATACATAGAGAGATCTACACAGAGAGAGAGAGAGATGCAGACAGATATATACACATAGAGAGAGGGAGAGAGAAAGAGCGAGAAATAACACAGAGAGCGAGAGACACAAAGAGAGATACAGAGACAGCGAGAGAGATATACAAAAGTAGATACATAGAGAGATACACACATAGCGATATATAGAGAGAGCGAGAGAGAACTACAGAGAGAGAGAGAAGAGAGAGAGAGAGGGTAACACTTGTATACGTCCCGCAGTGTTTATTGATCACAGAAAAATCGTCTGGACAAGCTTTGCCGAGTGCGTGATTCATTCCAATGGAAATCCCGCGAGGGCACTCAAATCTTTCTCTCCGCTAGCTGTATTTTTCCACGGTCTTTCTCCGAGCTAGTTTGTGGTCTCCCCACTCAGTTGGAGACTGGATTGATGAAAAGGTCATTGTGGGGGAAGTGTTTGGTCGGCCCCGTGGAGATCAATGCCGAAACTTGAGACAACCAACCTAAGCGAATGTTTGTTGCTAAAAATTTGTTTTTCGATAGTAGTCCCAAGTAGACGAGGCGAGAGAGCGAGGGGGGAAACCTAACGCGGGCGCTGTGTACTATGGTATTCAGAACACACCCACACCCTTCTCGCTCCCTACCCCTAGAATCCATTCTGGTGTATAGAATCGCCGACCGAGGCTAAGGCGTTGCTCACCGGCCTTTGTTCCTGGTTGTGAGAACAGTGCCACGCTGTCGGTTCTCGATGTACAGAAATATTCCTTTGAGGTTAGTTGGCGTGCAGGCTTACTTTTCTTTCCGCCGGCAATTCTACATTTAAACTTGCAAAAGTAAGAAATAGAACCCTCGGCTTTTTTTTTTTTTTTTGCCTTTAATATTTCCAGGACAGGGGATCCGAAACGGCTTGCACGGCACGCTGGTTAGGCTCCACAAGGCGGCAGGTGTGGCGGGAAAGACAGCAGTCGTACCTCGTCCAGAAACAAGCATATGTTTATTATATGTTTATTGTTTACTCCAGACATGATGTTTCTCATAATTGTACTGTATCAGACCGTTGATACAATAACCCGCTATATATGACTACGGAGTTCGTGATTCGTGCAAGCCTTTCGGCAGGCCACCCAACGGAGAGAGACCGAGCCATATGGGATAAAACCCGGTGCAATGAAGTAGAGCCTCTAGCCTGTTAAGACTCATTTTGCATCAAAATTTTTTTTTATCTTTCCATTACACACTCTTTTTCACACACACACACACACACACACACACACACACACACACACACACACATACACACACACACACACACACGGGAAGCTGGAGCCCTTGGGTGGAATCCTTGCATAAATGGACACCGAAGTCTGACACACTGATCTGTGAAGTGCCTCACTGGGTGTGACACATTTCCCTCGAAAGAGGAACGAAGAAGGAGAAGAAGACCGTTGATATATTACCCGACTCTATCCTAGTTGTTATTTTAATTCATCTTGCAAAGGACTCTAATCCGCTTTGTCAGAGGTATTACATTAACTATTTCTCTATCAGACCGTTGATACATTGACCCGTTATATCCGAGTTGTTACTTTAACCCCTTCTGTATCAGACAATACATTAATCAGCCATATCCGAATGATTACTTTATCTCATGTTACCACTTACTGTTATAATTATAACTGGTTGATGTCAAAATATGTATTATTATTACTTTAAAATACACACTTTAATGTAGATTTGAATTTGAAAATAGATGTTAAAAGTGAGACAGCCTGGGATAGGAAGAGTTAAGGACGACAATTCTTAGTGCCGACATAGATATATATCTGGCTGGCTGATAGGTTGGTTGGTTGGTTATATTGTTTGTTGGTTAGTTGGCTGGTTGGTTAGTTAGTTGGTTGGTTGCGAATCCTCTGGAAGACTCGAGTTTTAACTCTGAATTCCACATCACTGGTGTTGAGATTGTCTAGACACGGAAAGTCTTGTATCTATGGAAGTGAGGCGGGTGTACAGACTTCTCTCCAGATCCGAGGCCAACATAACTGCTCGAGCTAACAGTCCTCTCTCTAAGCCCAGAAACCAGCGGGGTGCCCACGGCGGGCATTGGAATTTTATATCAGTGGAAAGGCATATTAGCCTAAAGTGGGTACCAGGAGATTTTATAGGAAGTAGGAGCGACCGGCGGGATATTCACGACATAAATCACCGAGTATTGGGTCGTCTAAAAATATAGCACTAGCACCGTTGCGAACGCAATTCGTAATCCCGCATTCCGAGTTCCAAACATAGCTGACGGCTATTTTGGAAGCAGACCGCCTTGCGTTGGTTTTCATATAATGTTTTGAAAGCCGATCGTTCAGAAAGCAATGCCATAATACTGAACGTAAACTTGCCAAGAAATTAAAAACAGCCAACAAATTATAGGGTTGAGCGCAACGTCATGTTAAGGATATGCAACTAACTAAGGCGCGGGGAAGGGTCTCCATGCTGATAATATTTGCTTCTGTTTTGTTGTAAATTCACTGTTTAAAGACTGCGATTCAACGAAAGGACTCTAACCCGACGAACGAGGAGCGGGAAAAGTTTGTCCGTGTCCGTGTTTGGAATATGGTGTTTGCGCATTACACATATTGCATACGTGCATTTATATGTTTGTAGTGCTTACGTGTGGTGTATATGTGTGTGTGTGTGTGTGTGTGTGATGTTATGTTAATTGCGTGTATGTTAGTGCGTGTATACTGTACTAGGCAATTTTACACTCAGTTTACCGTTGCTTTCTGAATGACAACGCTCATACCATTGTTAATAATAAACACAAGGCGGTCTGCTGCCAAATCCCCTGCAGTTGATTTAGAACACTGTATGTGGATTGTGAAACGCGTTTGCAACCCTTTAGCCACATATACCTTGCAAATATATGAGTGTGGCCGTTTGCTTGCGGTTCACGAAAAATTTAAATAGATGAGATAATACTAAGAACAACTGGTAAAAGATAAAAGGTTACAAGAGGACAAGTAAAGCAAATTCTTACAGACAAATCGACCTGCAGTCAAGCCTTCGAAAACTTTTCTCTCTTAATACCTCTACCCCTTCCCTATTTAACCTAAAAAGAGAAGGTATATCAGGTTCCATCTCTGGATCAGATTAATAATCCCGTGACCGAGTCTGCCACAAATTCAAATAGGATATAAATTTGAAGGTGATTGGTGTTCATAAAGGGTAATGGCTTGCCAGCACAACGAAGTACAATCGGTTATAACAGCAGACGGGCAACACTATACTATACTAGACGAACTACGCTAGACGAACTACACTAGACGAACTACGCTAGGCGAACTACGCTAGACGAACTAACTAGACGAACTATTTAATTGAGGACAAGACTGAACGAGTACCACACAAATTAAAATGAACCAATCTGTGTGACCAAGTTAACTGTTTTTATTTGTATGCTCTAACTTTATAGATGCTGTGATTATACCCATTAAGACTCAAAGCACACATGGAGTACGATCAATCTTTATTGACGACGCAGAGCTGGAGATAGTAGACCACTTCACATATTTAGGATCAAAGGTCAACAATAAATTATCCCTAGATCATAAAATCAGCATCAGTATTGATAACGCAGCAACAACAATGAACAGGTTAACCAAGCGAGTTTGGGAGATCAGGAAGCTTACTGCGAAAACAAAAGTCCTGGTCAATCAAGACTGCGCCCTTAGAATTCTTTTTTTTTTTAATGGTAGTGAAGCCTGGTCAACGTATTCACACCAAAAGTAACGTGTAAACATCTTTCATATGCTATGTCTACTGGGAATACTCTGTATTACGTGCCTAGATAAGATCACAAATACTGAAGCATTGGAAATATTGGGTGACGTTTGCTCCATCCTCAGGCTCCGTAGACTGATGGATAGGACACTTTAGGAGGATGGACGGTAGTAGAATATCAAAGGACATCTTTGGTGAATTACAGATGGGTAAAAGACCTTGGGGTCGGCCCTACTGTGGTACAAAGATGTGTGAAAGCGGGACATGATTGATACAGGCATTGATATTGCTCCTTGGGAGCAAGTCGCCGCGGACCGCGTTTCATGGAGGGAAAAGATCATGAATGGAATGCAGACAAAGCAGAAAATGAATTAAGATAGATCACACAATTAATCTATTGAGGATGAACATCTACAGCGCGAATTGGTCTGATCGGTCACATTCACTATCGCCATGGAGTGTAGTTATTATGCCTTTTTTTCTGTTGAAGCACAATGTAACAAACTACCGTCTGTCAGCAGTATAGGTTACACGTACAAAGCACTGGCAGAATAGTACAGTGAAGGAAAATTCACACCATCAATAATCAAACATCAATACAACCAAATATGTCCAAATATGCATGATAAGAACTTCACACCACTTCAAGTAACATGTCATATTCTAAGTAGGACTCGATAATGTGGAATACAGTTAGTAACACAACCGATGCCAAATAACGATAAGCCAAAGAAAACGTCATCAAGAAAGGTAATACCACAAATTAAACGAAAAATAATACGAAAATCCCAAGAAAATCCCTTAACTATACGTATCGGCTTCCCTGTAAATAATGAAAACACAAGTTATTCTCCCACTCCGCTTAAATATTGAGCTGAGTTGCGTTGAGTTAAGAACCGACATCACTGCACTCGGGACATTAACATGCGTGCTCTGTCTTCATCTTTAACAACCAGCGAAGTATCCGAGTACTAATGATACCATTAGCAGTCTGATGATGTGCCTGACCTTTCCTGAGAGTCCTGAGTGTCCGCCAGATCCCCTGGTCACTCCACGCAACACCATTCTTTCCTGAGAGTCCTGAGTGTCCGCCAGATCACCTGGTCACTCCACGCAACACCATTCTTTCCTGGGAGTCCTGAGTGTCCGCCAGATCACCTGGTCACTCCACGCAACACCATTCTTTCCTGAGAGTCCTGAGTGTCCGCCAGATCACCTGGTCACTCCACGCAACACCATTCTTTCCTGAGAGTCCTGAGTGTCCGCCAGATCACCTGGTCACTCCACGCAACACCATTCTTTCCTGGGAGTCCTGAGTGTCCGCCAGATCACCTGGTCACTCCACGCAACACCATTTCTTTCCTGAGAGTCCTGAGTGTTTCGCCAGATCACCTGGTCACTCCACGCAACACCATTCTTTCCTGAGAGTCCTGAGTGTCCGCCAGATCACCTGGTCACTCCACGCAACACCATTCTTTCCTGAGAGTCCTGAGTGTCCGCCAGATCACCTGGTCACTCCATGCAACACCATTCTTTCCTGGGAGTCCTGAGTGTCCGCCAGATCACCTGGTCACTCCACGCAACACCATTCTTTCCTGGGAGTCCTGAGTGTCCGCCAGATCACCTGGTCACTCCACGCAACACCATTCTTTCCTGGGAGTCCTGAGTGTTCGCCAGATCACCTGGTCACTCCACGCAACACCATTCTTTCCTGGGAGTCCTGAGTGTTCGCCAGATCACCTGGTCACTCCATGCAACACCATTCTTTCCTGGGAGTCCTGAGTGTCCGCCAGATCACCTGGTCACTCCATGCAACACCATTCTTTCCTGGGAGTCCTGAGTGTCCGCCAGATCACCTGGTCACTCCACGCAACACCATTCTTTCCTGGGAGTCCTGAGTGTCCGCCAGATCACCTGGTCACTCCACGCAACACCATTCTTTCCAAACTGCGATGATCTATGTGTTCTTCTGCACTATACAAACGATTCCAAGGAACCCCGTCTTGTCTTGCACCAAAAAACTACTATGTGATATAGACCCAGCCAGTCTGTCCGCCTGATCGTTTCCCGGGGGGGGGGGGGGGAATTAAACCGATTATCTATATTTTTATCGTTGAATGGAAATTATCTTAAAATTAATAGAAACAAGAAGAATGAACAAAAATAACCAAGGAAAATATAAAGACGCTCAAAGGAAATTATAAAATTATATTAAGTCATAGCAAAACTTGACTTCAGGAAAATTGCAAGAAAACTTAAAATCAACACAATACTCAAAATACCAAATTAATGCACAAAAAATTAATAACCACATAAGTAAAATAATAGCATCAGCAACAGGCTACCTAAATATCACAGAAGGCAAAATAATATTGAAAAAGCGTCCGATTTTAAATACATGTTCAGAATATATGAAAGACCTGACGACTCAACGAGGAGAAGTATAATACTCTATATAGTGACGAGCGTGAGTTTCAAAAGATTGTCACACTGATAATATTGAAGGACTACCAACTTTAGAAGATATTAGAGGAATCGCCAATAGGGGACACAACATCAATAACATTAGGTATGCGGATGATACAGTATTGATTGTAGACAACGAACAGGATCTGCAACATTTAGTAGATGCGGTTATTGTACACAGTGAACAGCTAGGGTTAGAATTAAAGAGCGGGCACAAAAGTGTCCAGCCACTACGCTACCGCGCTCACTCGCTACCACGCTACCACTCAACGCACCCAAAATAATCTTCACTGAGGTCTAATTTCTCTCATCAATTTTCGGTTTTCCTATGTTTATTCAATGCCCTCCAGCTGCATACAAATCCGACATAGTTTTTACTGCACGAAAGACGCCATAACCCCCAATCTACTCCACACGGGATTATAAAAGAAATGGAAATGAAGTTTCCAAAATGCTGACAGACAGCACGTGTCACCTTTTGTGGACTGAGTGCACTTGATTTATTATTCCAGAACCGGTAGTATGCAACGCGGGAGAGGCAGGACCGCTGAATTCTCTCCATTGTCGGTAATAGGGGTATCACTAGTCAAGCTTGCATAAATGGACCATTTACTGATGACTGTTATTCAGCATTGACATAGTTAACGTCGCGTTGCCAGCTCAATGAAATAAGACCAAAGATTGCCCGCGTTCAATCGTTCACTGGTAAAGGTTATCGAGTGCGCAATTACCCAACCAGATAACTGATCACGTGAGTCATTTGTTATAACAATGACCCCACCATTGCAGGTTACAGTGTAATATTATTCATATAAGCTCTGTCATGGAGCAAGTACGTCAGAGGCTTTCAGTTATTGGAAGAAGTTCCTCTTCCACGAATGTTTCGGCCTTTTTAGCTTCTTGACATGTCGGTCATAACTCCCACATGTCTCTGTCTCTTTCTTCCTGCATTTCTTCTTCTTCTTGCATTCTTCTTCTTGCATTCGTACCCTGATTTCCAGCCTCAAGACGTATTAATCGCGTGTTGCACTAATCCCACAAAATACTCCGTTTTGTGTGCCTGCCCACAAGCTATCGGGGAGGTGAACATTGAACAATCGGTGCATTGCAACTTGCCTATTTATCACGGTACCTTTTACTTGACCGGGAGAAAGCCAACTCCTTTCCCACTGCTGCTTGGCCTCTGTCGGTGCCTCCACATCGGTGATTCGTTATGTCCCGGTAGACTCCTTATCGCCATGTTACCGAATTCTTACCGTTCCACAACTGAAGGAGCCGCAATTCTGCACTGTCCAGATTCAACTAGCTCTTCCTCTGAACACAATTTGTTCAGGCTTTGGACTCCCCTTACCTGATCATGTTTCTGCTGCTGAACCTGACACTCAAAAGGCTCACTGTACCACCACCGGTGACTATTGTCGAAGCTTGACTGCGGTGTTTGGACTTTGAAATTTGTGGTCTGTCCACCATTCCGTAACGTCATCGGCTCAGGTGCACTGTTCTTACTTGTCGGAGTGGCTAGTGGGTCAGTACAAGAAAGTACGTGTTGTTTCCATCTTGGTTGTGAGACTGGTTTGCTTTCGCTAAGGTAAGAGACAGGTTAGTCTCTGCTTAACAGGGAGAGTCATTGATCATCCAGGGAGAGTCATTGATCATCTGACTGCCTCCATTTGTCCCACTCATTGTTACGGTGATTTCATAGCCAGCAAGAGGCCTTCTCCGCAGCCTCGCCCAGCCTTTTAGTGCCTGGGTATTCGACGATACCGTGTTACTAGCAGAAAGCGAGCAAGAGTTACAAGACCTAGTGGAACAAGTAAACAGGCATAGTGCAGAATGTGGCTTAGATATATATTAACATCCAACAAATGAAAACTATGATAATTAGCAGTGACAAGGGAAGGTCATCAATGAACATCACAGTAAACGGGGAGATACTAGCACAAGTAACAAATTTCTCCTATCTTGGACATATAATAACAGATGATGGCAGAAGTTGCTTGCTTGCTTGTGAATGTTGGCTTGAGCTCCAACGCGAAGTCTGTATGTCGGATGAAGGCATCCTGTTGTCCAAAATCAGTGTGATGTCATACAGGACCTGAGGTTTGCGTGAGTATCCGTTGTCCCATGTCTGGCTTATTGGTGTGCAGACTGGTGGTTCCTCGCCGTACAGGCAGACACTCTCCGGCTTCGGAGGAATGGCAGAAGTGAAATAGTAATTTTTTTTAAAAGAATAGGAATGGCCAAACATGATTTCTGTGGCATGAAATCAGTATTAACATCTAGAGAGATTAACAACACATTAAAAGTGAGAATTGTCAAGTGCCACGTATATTCAACACTACTGTATGGCGGCGGAAGCCTGGAGATTGAACAAACAACTAGAAAGTCGAATAGAGGCCCTGGAGATGTGGATATACAGGCGAGTATGTCGTATTTCATGGTTGTGGGGGGGGGGGGGGGGGAGAGAGAGAACAATCAAATGCAGAAGTTTTAGAAAAACTGGGAATGAAGAGAGAGTTGATAAAGAAATAAAGAGGAGGCAAGTGAAATATTTCGGCCATGTTAAAAGACATGATACTCTTATAAAAAACCATACTGGAGGGCAAGGTTGAGGGCAAGAGAGCAAGAGGTAGACAACGATACAAGTGAAAAGATAACCTCAAGAGATGGACGAACATCAGCCTGACAGAATGTCCTTAATACCCAGCTGCTTTCCATGACTCTTGCGCCTACCTAGAGGCTGTCTCTGCAGCTCGTCAGTGGCTACATGAGCCATCCCACGCGAGGGGGAAACAGAGGAGTATAGTGACTGGCAGGCTACAGTGTCCGTCTCAAGTCCAGAGGTATCGGGTTCCATCCCTGCATAGCTCAATGGATCTTTTCCAAGAATCAATGGTATCTAATGGGAGCGAGTCTGTTACTATAACAACGTTCTAGAACGTTTTTGAATTACTGCAAGAATGTGATGGGAATTGGCGCATTATTGTAACAATCGCATTGGATACACATTGTACGTGAACTAATGGATGATGTAACAATCTGATTGGGTCTGGTGGGTTCCGCAACAACTGAGTAGAAGATAGTGATTTCTGTAGCAAGTAGATGGAAACTGGTGAGTCATTGTTGCAAGCGGATGGGAACTGGTCAGGCATTGGAGTAAGTGGGTGGGAACTGGTGAGTCATTGTAGCAAGTGGATGGGAACTGGTGAGTCATTGTTTCAAGTGAGTGGGAACTGGTGAGTTATTGTAGCAAGTGGGTGGAACTAAGGGGGTTGGGGGTTGGTTACTGTAGCAACTTAATGGAAATTGGGGGATGAGGGGGTTACTGTGGCAAGTGGATAGGAACTAGAAACGGGGGGGGGGGGGGGGTCACTCTATCACGTGGATTGAACTGGGGGTATCAAACAAGTGGATGGGAACTAGGGGCGGGGGGGGGGGGGGGGGGTTTACTATATCTGAGATCAAGTCCCGGTGAATGTTATTGATGACTGTGATATAATGATTCACTTTAATGACAGGCTGGGGGCTCGTGGGTTTCTGTAACAACTTTCTCGGACATTGAACTAGCTACGTTCTAGGTGCCCACGTTTCATAATGGTAAAGCTACATTGTCGTGTAGGGGATGGGAAGGGGGGATCCACCTTTCCTACTCATGCTCTCACTAGCATGCGAAATTATATTGCTTCCATCTCTACGCCAGGCTCTGCCGCCAGGATACACATATTCACAAGTTAACTAATCAACTGCCATCGGATGATAAATCGTCTTTTCCAAATTGCCATGGGCTTATAAATCAAACTCTAGTTAAAATATCAATATAGTAGTATTCTCTTTAGAACCCCTTTAATTTTTCATATAATACAACATGTCTGCTACCATATTAACAATTTTAAGTTATAACTGTGAAACATCCCTACTTCCAATTTTCCGCCATTCAGTTGTGTTTGGTCCAAACCTACATTTTATTTGGCACTGGATCTGTTGCATTTAACTTATAGTGAAAGTTGCACCACAATCAGACCCGTTTTTCAATCAGCGCACCGTAGACCAATGGAGAAACGCTCCTGAAACCAATCAAATCTGGAACTTAAAATATATTGACTGATTCGCATAGAACTAAAAAAAATGGGGGAAACGTCGATATTCCAGTCAATATTTGAAAACAGGCGGAAGGACTGAACTAACGATCGATGAAACAAACATCCAGACCTCTTCCTCTTCTTCTTCTGCATTCTTGACAGCAGAGCTGCGATATTTTGAGACACTTGCATATAGAGCAATATGCCCTTTCATGCTACCGATTGTACATTTAGTAGAATACATATGTGGACATTTACAATTATTTCTTACTAGCTGACCCGGCCCGGCTTCGCCCAGACCCTGGTGGGGAGCATCTCATTTAATTCATATAAGTAGTCATATAAGTTCTCGTTCCCGTTACCGACTATCTGTCTGTCTGTCTATCTGTCTGTCTGTCTGTCTGTCTGACCCGGCCCGTCTTCGCCCAGACCCTGATGGGGAGCAATTCATTTAATTCATATAAGTAGTCATATAAGTTCCCGTTCCGACTATGTATCTGTCTGTCTGTCTGTCTGACCCGGCCCGGCATCGCCCAACTCCTGGTGGGGAGCATCTCATTTAATTCATATAAGCAGTCATATAAGTTCCCGTTCCCGACTGTCTGTCTGTCTGTCTGTCTGTCTGTCTGTCTGTCTGTCTGTCTGTCTGTCTGTCTGTCTGTCTGTCTGTCTGTCTGTCTGTCTATCTGTCTATCTATCTGTCTGTCTGACCCGGACCAGCCCATGGTGGAGAACATCTCATTTAAATTATATAAGTAGTCATATAAGATCCCGTTCCCGACTATCTGTCTGACTGTCTGTCTGTCTGTCTTGGGTAAATGGAGGAGGGAGGAGGAAGTGGGAGGTGGTGGAGGGAAGAGGAGGGAGGAGACAGGAGGAGTAGGGAGGAATAGGAGGGAGGAGGAGGGATTAGGAGGAGGAGGGAGGAGTAGGGTGGAGGAGGAGGGAAGAGGAAGAGGGAGGAGGAGGGAGAAGGAGGGAGGAGGAGAACGCAGGAGGAGAAGGGAGCAGGAGGAGGAGAGGGAGGAGGAGGGAGAGGGAGGAGGAGGGAGGAGGAGGAGAGAGTAGGAGGAGGGAGGAGGGGGAGGGAGAAGGAAGAGGGAGGAGGAAGAGGGAGAAGGAGGAGGGAGAAGGAGGAGAAGGAGGGGGAGGAGGAGGAGGGAAGAGGAGGAGGGAGGAGGAATGTGAAGGGAGGAGGAGGGAGGAGGTAGAGGGAGGAGAGGAGGAGGGAGGCGGAGAGAGGAGGAGGAGGGAGGAAGAGGAAGAGGAAGGAGGAGGAATGTGAAGGGCGGAGGGGGGAGGAGGTAGAGGCAGGAGGAGGGAGGAGGTAGAGAAATGAGGAGGGAGGAGGAGGAGGGAGGAGGCGGAGAGGGAGGAGGAAGAAGGAGGAGGGGGAGGAGTGAGGAGGAGGGAGGAAGAAGGAGGAGGAGGGAGGAGGAGTGGTGAGGAGGAGGGAGGAGGAGGAGGGAGGAGGAGAGAGGAGGAGGAGGGATGAGGAGGAGGGAGGAGGAGGAATGTGAAGGGAGGAGGAGGGAGGAGGTAGAGGGAGGAGGAGGAGTGAGGAGGAGGAGAGGGAGGAAGAGGAAGGAGGGGGGGAGGAGGGAGGAGGAGGAGGGAGGAAGAAGGAGGAGGAGGGATGAGGAGGAGGAGGGAGGAGGAAGAAGAGGGAGGAGGAGGAATGTGAAGGGAGGAGGAGGTAGAGGGAGGAGGAGGGAGGAGGAGAAGGGAGGAGGAGGGATGAGGAGGAGGGAGGAGGAGGAAGAGGGAGGAGGAGGAATGTGAAGGGAGGAGGAGGGAGGAGGAGGGAGGAGGAGGAGGAGGAGAGGGAGGAGGAGGAAGGAGGAGGGGGAGGAGGGAGGAGGAGGAGGGAGGAAGAAGGAGGAGGAGGGAGAAAGGAGGGATGAGGAGGAGGAAGGGAGGAGGAGGAAGAGGGAGGAGGTAGGAATGTGAAGGGAGGAGGAGGGATAGGGAGGAGGGGGAGGGGAAGAGGAAGAGGGTAGGAGGAAGAGTGGAGAGGAGGAGGGAGGAGGTAGAGGGAGGAGGAGGAGGGAGGAAAAGGGAGGAGTCAGGAGGAGAGAGGAGGAGGAGGGAGGAGGTAGGAGGAGGAGGAAGAGGGAGGAGGAGGGAGGAGAAGGAAGGAGGAGGAAGAAGGAGGAGGAAGAGGGAGGAGGAGGGAGGAAGAGGGAGAGGGAGGAAGAGGGAGGAGGAGGAAGGAGGAGGAAGAGGGAGGAGGAGGAAGAGGGAGGAGGAGGAAGAGGGAGGAGGAGGATGGAGGAGGGAGAGGGAGGAGGGGAAGAGGAAGAGGGTAGGAGGAGGAGGGGAGAGGAGGAGAAGAAGGGAGAAGGAGGGAGGAGGAGAAGGAGGAGGAGGGAGGAGGAGGGGAGAGGAGGAGGGAGGAGGCAGAGGGAGAAGAAGGAAGGAGGAGGAGGAAGGAGGGAGAGGAAGGAGGGAGAATGAGGAGGGGAGGAAGGAAAGGGAGGTGGAAGAGGAGGAGGAGGGAGGAGGAAAGAGGTAGGGGGAGGAGGAGGTAGAGGGAGGAGGAGGAGGAAGGAAAGGGAGGAGGAAGAGGAGGAGAAGGGAGGAGGAGGGTGGAGGGAGGAGGAGGTAGAGGGAGGAGGAGGGAGGAGGTAGGAGGAGGAAGAGGGAAGAGGAGAAGAAGGGAGAAAGAGGAGGAGGATGATGAGGGAGAAGGAGGCAGGAGGAGGAGGGAGGCAGGAGGAGGAGGAGGGATGAGGAGGGAGAGGGAGGAGGAGGGAAGATGAGGGAGGAGGCGGAGGGAGTAGGAGGGAGGAGGATGGAGGAGGAGGGGAGAGGAAGAGGGAGAAGGAAGAGGGAGAAGGAGGAGGGAGGAGGGAGAGGGATGAGAGGGAGGAGGAAGAGGAGAAGGGTGGAGGGAGGAGGTAGAGGGAGGAGAAGAGAGGAGGAGAGAGTTCGCCATTCCGAATTCATACTCGTCTAGTTCTTCCCTTCTACACGACTGTAGATAACTTCCTTACACATAAAAAGATGAATTGTTATTGATATTGCCGTGGCATGGAGGAATATCAGCAGCAGAGTTGATCCAAAAAACCAAAGACTGAGATCTACGGAGAGCCATGAACGCCTACGCCAGCCGGCACGGCACTTGATGATGATGATTGCCGTGTGACGATTCTGTGTAGTCACGTCATTTTCTTCCCTTTCCCTAGCGTTTTGGTTCGGGGATTCTTTCATCATCATCATCATATATTTACGTACGTATTTTGGGAGGGGGAGGAGGGAGGAGGAGGAAGAAGAAAAAAAAACTATGACAGTTGACAGCTCTGGAATGAAAGGAAGGCGTGTAGAAAATTTCATCTCAATCGGATGGGCCGTTCGCGAACAAATAAAGGACATACATATTTACATACATACATATATATATACATACACTTTGTTTTATAGATATAGATTTAATATATTTCGGTGGACATATACATCATTTTATCTAGTTAATTGCGTTAATCTGTGTCTTTAAGCCTGTGGATCTGTACATCCTACTTCGACCAGCTTTGTTATGGTTTTCTGTCCCTAGTCTTTGACTGTCCCTAGTCTACCTACAAGGCAGCAGATGTTTATTTATTTTTTTGGGGGTGATAACTAGGATCGTTTGGTGCACTTTGATTGTCGGAGAGTCACAATTATTAATCTCATACAGAGTAGCTCTCACTTATGATTAACTTGACTCCACTTCTATGAAGGCTCAACGGTTGTGCAGGGACAGGATCTGTGCCTATTCCTTTGCCTAGTACTAAGTATATTGTTAGCTAGTCATATCACAGAGTGAAGGAAATGCCAGAAAACCGATTTCTGTATCCTCAGATAGGCAGATATTCGCCTGATGATGAGGAGCGGCTGGCCGAGTGGCTAGAATGTCGTATTCCCCCTCTGCTGTGTGTCCACCGTGACGAGGTAGAGGGGCTTGTGTGTTCCAATGACCCCAAGAGCTATGCCGACAGTAACACAGCTACTGGTAGGGTCACCCATGTCGGACAGGTCAAGGGAGAGGGACCAGACCAAGCGACACACAAACCTGCTGCCTTGTAGGTAGACTGGGGACAGTCAAAGGCTAGGGAAAGCACCCCGAACAAATGCTTGTCGAAATCGGATGCACTGAGCCACAGGCTTGACAAAGCAGTGCAACGTAACTTAATTCATGATGTCACAAATCAAAATTAATCGTTATGGTGCTAATCCCGCGAAGTCCCATCAGGCGGTGATAGTGCCGGGCCCCCTGCCTCGAGGGGGTCCACCCATGACTACTGGTGGTCACCTTCTCCTGTGCTGTGGAGTCAAGGCACAGAGGAGTAGGTTAAGAGCTATTGACCAAATACCCCGGACACTCAACATACTACAGTGGAATGCCGAAGGAGTTTATAACAAGAAAGTCTCCCTAACACAGCGTCTTCATAAAGATAGAATAGATGTGGCATGCATTCAAGAGACACACCTCAACGCCAATCGCAAATTCTCAGTCAGAGGATATTAGGCCACACATCTCGACCGCGAAGGACACAAAGGAGGAGTTCTAATACTTACACGAAATACAGTACCTTGCAGCGAAGTATCTGTGATCTCTGACAACCAAACGGAAATTATAGGTGTTGATATAATGATAAAGGACGTGAAAATAAGAATTTACAATCTGTATAGCCCAGCAGATAAGGACCTTACACTCTCAAACATGAAAATAACTGACACAAACTGCATTATTGTCGGAGACTTTAATAGCCGTTCAGAAAGATGGGGATACCCAGATACTGACAAAAGAGGAGATGAAGTGGAGGACTGGGAAATAGACTCAAATCTCCATCTACTCAACAAAGCGGATGACACACCGAGCTTCTACTCCAGAAGATGGTTTACCACTTCTACTCCAGACTTAGCTTTCTGCACAGGAGACATCCTCCACAAAATTGATCGCCATGTGCTTGACCAATTAGCAGGTAGTGACCACAGACCAATCAAGCTTGTAATTAATATGGAGTTTGTTCCACAGGAGCAAAGGCCTTTGCCCCGCTGGAATTACAAACGAGCAGATTGGGACAGATTTGCCATACTAACAGACAAATATTGTGAAAACATAAATACACGATATGGCAACATGAAGCAAATGGTGGAAAGTCTAAACAGAGCAATAATACAGGCGGCCACTGAGTCTATTCCAAGAGGAGCGAGGAAAAATTACAAACCATACTGGACTGAAGAACTACAAATTTTGGAGGACAAAGTTGAAGATGCCAGGAAGACCGCAGAGAGAGAACAAACTGAAGCGAACATCTCTCTCAAAGCCATCTCAGCAAAATATAAAAGAACAGTAAATCAAACAACAAGAGATTGTTGGAGGGAAAAAACAGAAAACCTGAATTTTGACAGGGATGGAAACAAACTATGGAAACTAGTGAAAGCCATGAACAATGAAGGACCTAGAAACAAACAAATAACAATTAAACAAGGAAATGCCTTGCTTACAGGAAAAAAGGCTGCAAATGCACTAATGGAACACTATGCCAGTGCAAACCACATTGATATTACAACTGAACAGAAGAAAGCAATCAAAGATAAACAGATACATCATAGTAATACAGAGACAGCAGCAGAATATATGATGGCAAATCTAACAATGGAAGAAATGGAACAGGCAATGAATACCCTAAAAAAGAAGAAATCACCAGGAAAGGATGGAATCACAAATGAAATGCTAATAGGACTAGGCACTAAGGCAAAAAAGAAACTACTAGCAGTCCTAAATTACAGCTGGAAGAGGGGAATAGTCCCACAGGCATGGAAGGAAGCTATACTAATACCAGTCCCAAAGAAAGGAAAAGACCTGGAAGAACCAAATGGCTATCGACCTATCAGTCTACTTAGCTGTGTAGGAAAATTAATGGAACGCATTATCAATGGCAGGCTAACATGGCATCTGGAAGAAAACAAACTCTTAACACCACACCAAGCAGGATTCAGAAAGTACAGATCCACTGAAGATCAGATAACCTATATAGCTCAGGAAATAGAGGATGCCTTCCAAGAGAAAAAGCACACACTAGCGGTCTGGATAGATTTAGAAAAAGCATTTGATAAAGTATGGAAGGAAGGACTGAAAGTAAAACTGCAAAAAATACATGTTTGTGGGAAAATGTACAAATGGATCAGCCACTACCTTGAGAACAGAACTGCCAGGACAAAAGTACAAGGACAAACCAGCAAAATGATGCTGTTGGAGCAAGGTGTCCCCCAAGGAGGAGTTCTTTCACCAACATTATTCCTAGCATATATAAATGACATCACGGAAAATTTTCCAGCCAGAGTACACACATCATCCTTTGCAGATGACCTAGCCATATGGACATCTGAAGAATATATTAGTACAGCTAACAGCAGAATACAGCAAGCCCTATTAGCGCTAGAGGACTGGTCAAAATCATGGCTAGTGAAGATAAGTGAGGAGAAAACAACATGCACAGTGTTCTCCCTCTCAAATAAAACTCAGCAACCTAAGCTGGTATTGAATGGAAAAATATTGCGCCATGAAGAAAATCCAAACTATCTAGGAGTCACCTTTGATCGTCGCCTGACATGGAAAACACAGGTTGAGAAAAATCGAACAAGAGCAAGGCAAAGAATGGCAATCATGAAAAAGCTTGCTGGTACCACGTGGGGAGCAGATGAGAAGGTTCTCAAGAAGTTATATACTGGACGGGTGAGGCCAGTACTGGAATATGGCATTGCAGCTTGGGCAACAGCAGCTAAGTCAATCTTTAACAAAATAAGTAGAGTCCAAAATCAAGGAATGCGAATCATAACTGGAAGCCTGAAGACAACGCCTATTAATGAACTAGAAAAGATCACTTGTTTACAACAAATGCAGGATAGAAGAGATAGCAGAGCCCAGCAACAAGCAGAAAAATTTAGAAGATTGACAGACCACCCTATGTATAAAAGGTTTAATGGTTTTGGAAAGGGAAGACTGAAGCGTAGCAACTTTGTAGAAACTGCAAAACGAAAGATTAGGGCAGATCCTATACTTAACATATCAACAGTCAAACCCATTTACAATGCAGACAAGTTCCCAGCTTGGAGACAGCAGCAACTGCCTGAGATGATAGAAAACATTCCTGGTATTGAGAAAAAGAACACTCAGCATGAAACTGAAAGAAGAGAAATAACCCTAAACTACATAAAAGAACATTACCCAAGCAGCAATTGGACCCATGCATATACAGATGGATCAGCCAAAAATTCAATAGAGAATGGAGGAGGAGGAATTCTCCTAAATTTAAAAAATGGAGTGGAAAAAAAACACATTCAGTGGCAACTGGAAAATTTTCAAGTAACTTCAAAGCGGAGGTAGAGGCTCTGAAAACTGCAGCAGAAATGCTCTTGATGGAGGAAAATAAAGAGAAGCAAATAGCTATCTTCACAGATGCAAAGTCAGCTGTCTCAATACTGAAGAGCAATAACAGCACAGAACTAACTGACCTAAGAGCAGCACTCCATGGTCTATGCCAGAAATCCAAAAAAGTTGTAATACAGTGGATCCCATCACATTGCAGTATACCTGGAAATGAAGAGGCTGACAGACTGGCAAAAGAGGGCGGACGACTACCACAGCCTGACATAGATATAACCTATAATGAGGCAAAGAGGTTGATAACAAGCACTTATAGAACCAAATGGGAATCAGAGCATCCAGGCCACCAGAAGGATGATGCATATTACAAACTTGACCGAAGAGAACAAGTAGCAATCTTCAGACTCCGCACAGGACATAACAGGCTGAAATACCACTTGTTCAATAAACTAAAGATAGGAGATACCGATGAATGTAATTGTCGAACTGGAAAAATGACAGCAAAACATTTGCTGCAGGATTGCCCAACATATGCAGAACAGAGAAAGATATTTTGGCCCACACCTGCTTCATTTGAGGACAAGCTCTATGGAGATATCAACAAGCTCAAGTTGACCGCAGCTTACTTTAACTACATACAGGTTGACATTTAAAGGTGCATGAAGAAGTATTCAGACTGCCACACTTCATACCACAGGTATGTCGGTTACAAAAGCGACCCAGAGGCATGAAATGGAATATTGCTTGGATAGCAAATCCATTATGTGGAAAGTCCAAATCGAAAGCTCGCTGTGTGGGCTTCATAAAAGGTGGAAAAGTGTCCTAGTGGCACGAAATGGAATATTGCTTGGATAGCAAATCCATTACGTGGAAAGTCCGAATCGAAAGCTCACTGTGTGGATGTCATCTGCAGACTGCATTCTTCTGGTTTCCGGAAGAACAGCCTATGGTGAACGGAAGGCCCAATATACGGAAGTGAGGCTAAGCAGCCATGTGCAGGACGTGACGATTCCTTGGGTGAGCCCAGTACCAGAGCGCTATGTGTTGGCTCTGCAAGTATGGAAGCCTCCTTGGATGGCGGGGAATGCCCATGGTCTGCCCCTGCCTTCCCTTGAGGGCTGACCAGGATGTCTTTGGCTGTTCTATATGGGCCAGCTGGGATGGAGGATAACACCACAACAGTGAGAATAAAACGTCCTAAGAAACCCCCGGGATGGTTAACCCGGTCAACAAATGCCCGCAGAAGTCGGATGTGTCGGCCTAACGGCGCAAGAACGCAGCTTTGCTGTAAACAGGCACAACGCAATCACATCCGGAAAAAAAAACTCTGGATGAACGAAGAAGAAGAAGAAGAAGAAGAAGAAGAAGAAGAAGAAGAAGAAGAAGAAGAAGAAGAAGAAGAAGAAGAAGAAGAAGAAGAAGAAGAAGAAGAAGAAGAAGAAGAAGAAGAAGAAGAAGAAGAAGAAGAATGCCGGATTCTCCTTTGGGAGACGCCGGGTTCGAATCCTCGGTAAGGTGTGGATTTTTTCTGTCGATGGCATAAAGAAAACCCTAACCTGCACATGTTCGCGGCGACTGCACTAGCCAGGCGGCCTTAATTCCTCAGGCTCAAGAACCCCTGCCATACACCGCTAGGTACTATATTGGCAGTAAATGAAAGACAGACAGATGAGGTTATGTTTAGTTTAGTCGACGGATCAACATTACGGCACTCAGATGTACCCATAAGTGCTCCGCTCTACTCCTAACTCAAGCATGAGTCCGGAACACTAAAGCTCAGTGCACGAACTCCGTAGCACTGGCGAGGATCCTGAAATACTTTGGGTAGATATTTAACTCGAAATTTTGATCGGGCGGCGCTGTTAGGCTACTCTTTTTCGATTTCCAACCGCCAATGGATTTTCTACGTCTGCAACAATACACACAGGCGTCCGATCTCACTACCCAGAGATCAGGGGAAATTTTGTTACTAGAAGTCCACGTGAAATAATCCCGGCCCTTACCGGGACTTGAACCCGGGACCTCCAGCACTCGAGACGGATACCATACCTCGAGACCACTCGGAAACATGTGGGGAAGGTTGAGGAGTAAGTCGCCACCAGAAACTTATGAGAGTGTGTCTGTGTATTTTTTCAGCTTGATAGGCTACCAGAGATTGCATACTGCAACACCACGCTTCCAGCAACGGGCTTTAAGACCCTCGAGGGCACACACCAACAGAATACTAGACCAAACCGGTGCTAGTAAAGTGCCGATGCCACCATCTATCCATCATCCATCATGTGCCATGCCGATAAGCGTGGGCGGTCATGTTTTGGCATCTCACTCGATCACCAGAGTCGTGGATCAGCTCCGTGTTTCTGTCTCGACCATGTCACAAAGCCAAGCCATCCAGGTATTTACTTCTTGGTCACCCCCTTGGTCACTTCCATTCGATCTTGCCAGTTGTCACCAAGTTCTCCAATTCATTTCTTCTCATAACATGCCCAAAACATTTTGACTGTCTACGTCTAATGTCTCTAATCAGTTTACGATCTTCATTTGTTTCTTGAAGAACTTGTTCATTGGTGTTTTTGTCTGTCCATGATATTTTTGGCATTTTCCTCAGAAACTACATTTCCACAGCCATCAGATGTTTTTCAGCTGACTGCTCATTGTCCACGCTTCACATCCATACAAAAGAACAGGTTCTATGTAGCACTTCAACACTCTTTTTCTCGTTTCAATCTATAAAGTTTTATTGGTCAGTATGTTTTTCATCTGGCAAAAGGTACCTTCGCAATGGCAATTCTTGTTCTAATCTCTTCAAGGCATCTCCCATCAGATGTTATGACTGTTCCGAGATGGCTGTACAGATTCATTTGTTGAAGAATATTCCCATTTACTTGTACATTACATTGCGATATTTCTTCCTTCCTACTGACGACCATAATCTATTTCTTCTTACAATTCAATTCTAACCCTGGTTGTTCACTGTGTGCAACAATCGCATCTACTAAATTTTGCAGGTCCTGTTCATTGTCTGCAATCAAGACTGTATCATCTGCATATCTTATGTTATTGATGTATCGTCTCCCAATGTTGATTTCTTCCATATCTTCTATATTTCTGAAAATATTTCACTGTACTGGAAAAAAAATGATCTGGAGACATTACACATCCCTGTCTCACACCTCTCTTAATAGGCTGATATTGACCTACTTCATTATCAACTCTTATGGCAGCTTGTTGTTTCCAATATTTGTTTTTTACAAGTCAAGGTCTATTCCATCAATTTGTAGATCTTCAAGCATCCTTATCATGTCGAGATGTCTCACTTTATCGAAAGCCTTTATGTAGTCAATAAAGCAAAGGTGTAGATCTTTGCTTACTTCTATAGAACGTTCAATTACAGCTCTCAGTATATACACAGCATTTACTGTACCCTTGCCTTCTACAAACCCACATTTTTCCTCTCCTATTTCATGGTGTATTTTCTTCTTTGCATGATAATTCTTAGCAGATGTAGGGTGGTAAATATAATAAATTAGAATAAGGACAAGTTTCGCTAGGGGTATTCAGTATGAATGGGGTCTAAAACCCAAACACGCCCTCTATAGGAATGAATATATTGGCTCGTAACCCCCAAGTATTGAACAAGGCAGAAAAGGGTGCAAGTTCAACACTAACATAGAAGAAATGTTTCCCATAGAAGGCTGGGAGATCCGGGAAGTTCTACCACAAACACCCGAATACTAATCACTCTACCCAGAGGGTGTGTCCATGTGTAAGTGCCCCGCCCCACATTTAATCTCCCACATATATATATAAACAATGACAAGTATCCACTGTCATGCACATCCACAGTATTATACAACAGAGGGACAACAACCAATGTTAGACGCAACAACTGGATTACATGACAGAGGAAAACAGCCACTGTTAGACAAAACAGTACAATGACTCACTGTATCACATAACAGTAACAATAACTCACTGTATCACATAACAGTAACAATAACTGGACTATAAACATCAATTTTGGAACACCAGGTTAACAATGAAGTAACTTCAAGGCTTTGTTAAACCAACAAACAAATAATTGTATTGTGGAAACATTTGGGTTCTGGAAAACCCTGTTGGCTTCAATATGGTGACATGGACATGAAAAATATCATATTTCAGGCAATGCACACAAAGTCTACAACCAAACAGAAGTCCCCAAGAATATTTCCCAAAAAGGTTCACATCAAATACATGTGTCAAACACAAAACAAAGTAAATAATCCATACAAATAGATACAGAAAATCTATCTAATCTGTCTCTAGAACTATCCTATGGGTCTGATGATGACTTCCTCTCCTTCATTATCCACTAGAAAAAGTCTGGCCCTAATCACACTCTCTATAATCCAGGAAAACAGCTGCTTTGCATATATCCACCTATTTAGAAAATTGGGGATTGCACACACACACACACAGAACTTTCACTTCTGGATCATATATCCATCGCGAAAAACATGTAGGAGTAATCCATATGAATCCAATGTGGATATACTGTAATCTCTCAAGTCACAGTTGCTAAGTCACTGGGCTAGGAGCGTTCCAGGGTGATATAACAGACAGTTATAAATAAGTCTGAAGCATTCTGGCGTGGCGTGACACACAGGAGTCCATGTGATTGATTCGATCAGGATCAGGCACAAACACTTTCAGTATCTCTTTGGATGAGGATGATTCACATAATCCATTAGAATTTCCTGACAGAACTAACTTGAATGGGGCATGAATATTCCAGCCCCTTTCTCTGGGTTAAGATGTAGGTTATTCTTTCTTCAGCTGAATATACGACTTGATTGACCGGGAGTTGGTATGGTGCTGGATTATCCATGTCTGGGATATGATGGATGAGAAGATTCAAAGGAAGCTGGGAGTTCACAAAATCAGTTGGTAAATCCATATTGGTAAATGATGGTGAATTCCAGACTATCCATGAGCCTCTGGAATATGACAGTTGAACGTGGAATTAGGCGGTGACTTTTAGAAGAGGTTATACTCTGTATCCATCTAGGCCAGGCATGCCTCATGTCTTTGCAGACATTGAAAATATTAACCCCATCTGTAAGTTCTCAGAGGTAGGGAATCCACTTCCGCATATTCAAAATCCAGTAATTATCCAGGCATTGACGTTCAGGGTGTGTAGCAGTAACCCGCACTCATTGTAGAATATTAGAGGAGGCTGATATCCCAGTTTCCTGCCTCTAAATCCAAACAAGTTGACCATAACTTCAGTTCCAAGCATGGTGACTAGTGCCAATACTCCACCGCCATCTCTACGCCTATGTAGAGTGAAGAAGAACAGGGTCGATATAGATTAGTAATACAACCCAAACATTGATAATTGTATCATAATAAAATCTACATTCTTATAACAATGTATCATAATAAAACATACATTCTGATAACAATGGATCATAATAAACCATACATTCTGATACCAATGTATCATAATTAAAATTAGAGGGAACAAAAGGGGAGAAGAAAGAAAGGTGACAATAGTTGCCTAGCACTTGTCGCCTACTGTAGAGTTTTGTCTCACTCCAAATGTGAGTGAGATATCTATTCAATAGGTACATTTCTTCTGGACTGATACTGGAGCTTCCTGAGGGTTACGCACCACCTAATCCATCCAAACATTTGATAGTACCGCTGTCACACCATGGAAAAAGTTCATGAGACACTGTCCTCATGTAAACAATTCATAAATCTCCTTTCCATAGTTACAAACAGCATTATGTAAGTACCACTGATAAATGGCATAAGTTTAGCTACCAGTTCAGTCATCTCCATTTGCATCATCATCATCATCATCATCATCATCATCATCATCATCATCATCATCATCATCATCATGTGTTTGTCCCCATGGGGGGGGGGGTTAAAAGATCTACTCCAACAGTAACATCATGAATGAAAAAGGACTACAAGACAATCCCACCTCTGTATAGTTACAACAATGTAAACAACAGATTAACTCCTAAGTGCATGAAAAAGTCAAGCGAGAATATATATCTCTCTCTATCTAACAACCTATTTAAGTTGTACACAAATGTGAGATAGTAATATTTCTCCATCATAAGAGCAGAAATACAAAATATGCACTCAGGAAAAAAAACACTTTATAACACAGAGACCAGTTGTGAAAAATAAGCATTTAGGAATAAAGTAAGTTCACAAAATCATCTCAGAAGAATGACTGATAGCAAGATTATATTGTAAGCTTTATGAAGGCTGACTGGACAACATGGCGATGTCCAGGCTGTGTGACGTAAACCAACATTTCAATGAAAGCGATTCTCCTAATTTTCACACACACAACTTCAATCATGATATTAGTTGCCACAAAGCATTTATCCTAATACATAACATGATATGTTGTATATAATATAATGCTCACCTAAAACGCAGAGAATAAGTGGGCTTTAAACTAACCCATTAACAATGGGTCACCCGCTAACATTGGAGAAACATGGCGATTGACCAGACCGCTTTGTCTACCAAGCCTTTGTCTAGATTAAGCCTGTGTTTCCGGGGCGCGGCCAATCAATTGTCTTAAAACGAAACGAAATTTCGTTTCGTTAATTCTCCCGTCGGGCTTTTTAATAGCCTCTACTCTTCAGATAGCGTGTCCTAGCAACGTCTGCTGGAAAAGACTGCGAGATGATGACATATATGTCACAGCAGAATCTTCGTGATGTGACTCATTATACTAATTGTTCGATGTTGATCACATTCCAAGGCGCCTGATATCTTTAGGATTGAAATAAATACAGAATTACATAATGCTAGTATCATATATTGTATTCAGGAGTCTGGTAACTTTATCTATTCCGTATTCTTCTAAAGCATTAATTATTTATGTTGTGATGCTGTCTGAACCGGGGGTCTTGCCAGTTTTCATATGGTTACGAGCATTCTGAACCTCCGTCTTCAAAATTGATGGTCCTTCATTATTATTTTGATTATCATACTGTTCTTCTCCGTTATCATCATAAAGGTTTTTCACATAATCTGACCATATATGTAAAAATCTGATCTTTTTCTATTATGATTTTTCCATCTTTTGTCTTTAGGCAGCCTGCTGATGTATATGTTCTTTGATTAGTAAGCTCCTGAATTCTTTTGTGCATTAGTTTGATATTTTTACAGTCGTGTTGTTTTTCAATTTTTATGCAATTTTGTTCGAGCCATGCTTACTTTGCCTTCTTACATATTGTTCAGACTTTTCTGTGAGTTTTTATGCCACCGGGCGAAACGAAGGGCAGAGCGATTATCATCCAACACCCGAGTGAGAAGGGATGGTGTCGAAGATCATACAGGCGCAGTCGAGGAAGGCAGCACTAAGAGTTATTTGCGCAATGAATCATTACTCGATCCACCCACTACATAGGCCTCAATTTTGAACCAAGGATTACATCAGAACAATTAATCTGAGACCAGAAGGTTTGAGGCCACTCTGATAGCTCTGTGAGCAGTTCTTGTTGTTTTTGTTGTTGTTTCCAGCAGTTTTAAATAAAAAAAATACATCTCACACTTTTATTTCATTAACGTGAAACCTTGATCTTAGCCTTTTCTGTTATCACTAGACTACAATATATGAGAGTGAATGTAATACATGAGTTTCTATACTTTGGGAATCTAATTCTAATGTCTGTATGGGCGATAATTCTCTGGGGGATGTAACTCTTTCATAGGCAAGTGTAACCCAGATACCTAAACCTTCTTGCAGTCTTTTCCCATTTGTTCAGCTTCAAATTTTACCTTCTGGTGCCTGTGCCATTGTTAGGAGAGTCGACTTTCTTCTGGGGCCTCTATATATATACACAGACACACACACACATACACACACACACACATGCACGCACACACGCACGCACGCACGCTAATCTAACGAGCCGAATTTGACTTCTTTTCCTGCAGTATGTAAATTTTCCCAAGGGTCGGTCTTTTGTCTTCTGCTTTATGTGCGAAGGTTTCCCTCTCCACTAGAAGACCCCGATACAAGTGTCTGTTAGTTGTTTGTGTTCTGACGAAGGCTTTGGCCGCAACGTACATTTTGTCATTTGTGATTGTGTTCTAGTAAAACTTATCAATTGTACATCTAAATTTTTATTTAATCCACTCACCTCGGATAAAAGAGGTTCATAGACATGAACCGAACCGGCTTATGATCTCTGGGTTGGTGACTTCTAGGGACACAGTGACCAGAAAACATTCTGGCACTTATCATCAGCCCAGCTCAAAGTATGGTTAAATGATGCTCATCGAAGTTGTACCCTAAACAAAAAGGTTCTTGTTTGCATAGAGTGTGACTGCTAGTAAGTGACAATTAAAATTAAATGTCGATTCAACGAGAAACTTACTGAATGGCACTTCAGTTCAAATGACGAATATGTGTAGTCTACCAAGCGCACCATCAGTGTCCTCAATCTGCTACATGTCATGCTACATGCTACAATCTGGGCCATGTCATTTAGGTTCCAAAAGGCTATGAATGTCCTCACTCTGCCACATGCCATGCCCCATGTCATTTAGGTATCACAAGATTATGAATGTCCTCAATCTGCTAGATTTTTTTTTTTGCCCATGTCATCAGTTAGGTGGCAAAAAGCTATGAATGTCCTCAAACTGTTACATTCCATATCCAATGTCATTTTGCTGGCAAAAAACTATGAATGTCTTCAATCTGCTACATTTCATTGCCCATGTCATTTAGGTAGCAAAAATCTATGAATGTTCTCAATTTGCTACATTTCATTGCCCATGTCATTTACGTGGCAAAATGCGGCTCAATAGTTACCAAATGAAAAAAAAATACCCGGGCTAGCAAATCCATCCATGAAGTGGAAAGTCGCACCTTCATATAATTGTGGTTATTGAAGTCCCAACATCTCTGGACCACGTTCCTCGCACCTCTAAAGGAAAAGCCTGTGATGAACAGATCGACAGGAAATTGCAGCACTCGAAATTATATCGTTCTCCCATTCCTGTCAAATAAAATATAATTAATTAAAAATAAGTTAACTATATGCACACCGAAGATTTTAAAACAAATATGTATGAGAGGCAGATTCGCTGGGCTGGTCACTTAACTCGTATGCCAGATCACATTCTCCCTAAACAAATTTTTTACGGCCAGCTGCGTTGTGGTAAACGCTCCCAAGGCTACCAGAGGAAACGCTTAAAGACACCATGAAAAAATCTCACTGAAAGCTTTTGGAATTCATCTTGACACCTGGGAGACTGCTGCTAAAGACCGTAATTCATGGCGTACATCATTACATAAGGGTGCAGTCACTTGTGAAGCAACCAGGACTGCAAGAGATGCGAAGAAAAAGCTGGACAGAAATGCCTCTGCAGAAGATCCTCCTCCTGGAACGTCAAGCATTCTTTACCCACATTGTCAAAGAACATTTCGAGTCACAATAGGCCTTATCAGTCATCTTAGAACTCACGGCTCCATACTTTCAACCCCACTGAATGAAATGAATGGTCATCATCATTCTTGATGGACAAACAACATGAGAGGCAATCAATACTTTATTTACTTAACTCGGTTTTTCTAATTAATGTTATTATTCTTGTTAAACTCATTGCTGGTACGGTTCGAAAAGAGAAAGTGCCTAGCAAAATTGTTCCACCGACAATTGCTGTTCCAGTCTATGGGTAAATCGATTACACACCAGTGCTATGGACTTGTCGATATTTTCCCCGGTGTAACCTCGTGTTTAATACATTGTCCCGTTTTCAGTATGAGGGTTACTAAAGTGCGATCACCTGGTTTTATGCGTGGCAGGATTTGTTCTTCATGATTCCCGCAAACTTTATTTCTGGAATTCTGTAATGTTTGAAATAGATGGTAGTTGTGTCTGTACGAGGGAACGTGAAATAGAGGAGGCTAGACAGTGCTTCTATTATATTTTTCTAGACATACACGGAAACATTATATCAACAAACAGCCCATTAAAATACGAACTATAGATTTAAGCAATGGAAAAATATACAGACTGAAACATTATAATAAGAAATAGTCCATTAAAATATTATCTAGTATTAAGCAATCGACACAATTTAAGGCATTAAATGAGAACAGTCATTTTTAGCATGAAAGTTTCCATGGCGAAGGTATTACGCACGCGATTCGTATACCCGGGTTCGAAACTGGGTTTTTTCGAGAAAGTATAGGTGCTGGTCGTTCAGAAAGCAATGGCAAACTTCTGAACGTAAACATGCCCAGGTATCACAAACAGCCAAAACATACTGGGGTTGACTGCTACGTCCTGCAAAGAATATGCAACAACAATGGGGAATCGATCACATAACAACCAGACTGGCAGGCAAGTCTGTTAGCCACTGCACTACGGTAGCTGCCAAGTGAGTTGAAGATAGTTACTTGCCCTTTACGCGATATCGCACTCTACCCTCGCATTTATGGGCTGTTTGTAACTGTATTGGCACTTTTTACGTTCGATAGTGGTCTATTGCTTATTGAATGGCCGATGTTCACGCCTTTGTAAACCCGGGAAAGTTAACCCGGTCAACATATGCCTGAAGAAGCCGGATGTATAGGCCGAAAAGTGCAAATTTCGCAGCTCTGCTGTAAACAGGCACTGTCACACGTCTCCTTGATGATAATATCACGAAGTTCTTACGATGATATGCTCATGATATTATTGTGTGATGGTCGTTGTCTAGGTAACGATACTCATGGTGTGTCAATGGAGATATCTGTCTTGCAATGTAACTCACCCCCGCAGTGCATATTCACCAGGCATTAAACAAGATTCCGTTGGCGCACATAATCCTTTATTACAGAAATAAGACGGACAAACGGAACAGGTTTATACATCCAGAAACATAACGTAATCCATAGAATATAAATATCCTCCTCACAATTTAACCAGCACACATCAATGCCTTCTCACGGCTGGCTTCTAATCTCAATCCACAAGACAGGTAATCCAGCTACTATCCACGGCTGGATCTCCCACAATACAACCCACACATTGGGTTGGAGCCACTGCTCAACTATAGAACCCACTCTGGGTTCAGGCCGACACTCAATACAGAACCCACTCTGGGTTCAGGCCTGTCTTCACAACTAGAAGAACAACACAACACGGAGCTCTCTCTTAAACGACCTGACCCACAGTCGGTCTCTTCTCTCACTCCCCGATCAGTTCAGCATCTACCCATCAACTCCCCTGAAGTCCCTTGACTTCACACAACACACAACTCTCTTTCGCCCCATCCCCTGGGGTCCACACTCACCCTTCCCATTATTTCTAAGGACTGGCTGTTTACTCATAGCCAGGTCAGTCACTTTACTGTCTCCCACTTTCATCTCCATTCTTTCTCATGCCCGGCCACTCAACTCAATGTCAATGACCCAGGCTTATGTCAGGCACAAAGCAATTATGTCCCCACAAAAAGCATTCCGGGTGGACGCAGAAGCCAGGATACAGAAGCAGAGGAAAATACCTTTATAAAAATCAACGCAAAGCGATCTGTTCTAACATCGCCTGCGGCTTACTGTGAACCTGGTGAGTCGGGGTAGTGAAACTGCGCTCCCCTGCTCTAGGCCACAGACGTCAACTCCCGAGGGAGAGGAGATGGATAAATTATTAAGTATTGTCTGTCGCTCTCGGCACGGCGGGCAAGGGGGGGCAGTGTGGTGGGTCGATATTAGATTCCCCCCTAAACACACAACAGATATCCAACGAGCAAACAAACATGCATACATACATATAAATGAAAACAGTCAACAAATAATTGTATGAAGATGAATTGACTGCACCGTATCAGGTCAAGTTCCTAAGTGCTCGTTCTCTCACAGTAAAAGACCTTGGGCGGCAGAAACACTAATGAGAGAGTTCTTCAATAAACAAATGAATAGCATAAGTTGATTAGAGAAATTCAGTGCAGGCAGGTTTTTGGCGCGTTGTTAGGCTAAAATACATTTGAAAACGTCGCTATATATAACTGGCGATATTGATGCGAAAACATCGCGATAACTGGCAACATTAATACGAAAACATCGCGATAACTGGCGATATTGATGCGAAAACATCGCGATAACTGGCGACATTAATACGAAAACATCGCGATAACTGGCGATATTGATGCGAAAACATCGCGATAACTGGCGACATTAATACGAAAACATCGCGATAACTGGCGATATTGATGCGAAAACATCGCGATAACTGGCGATATTGATGCGAAAACATCGCGATAACTGGCGATATTGATGCGAAAACATCGCGATAACTGGCGACATTGATGCGAAAACAACGTGATAACTGGCGATATTGTTGAAAAAAAGATTGCCGATCCTGTGGTCATTGGTTCTATCTGCAGCTGGGCGGATTCAGAATGTCAACATTGTCCTGGTCCCCAAAGTTGCCGCAGCGTATAATCTATTCAGAATGTTAACATTGTCCTGGTCCCCAAAGTTGCCGCAGCGTATAATCTATTCAGAATGTTAACATTGTGCTGGTCCCCCAAGTTGCCGCAGTGTATAATGGATTCAGAATGTTAACATTGTGCTGGTCCCCCAAGTTGCCGCAGAGTATAATGGATTCAGAATGTTAACATTGTCCTGGTCCCCCAAGTTGCCGCAGCGTTTAATGGGTTTAGAATGTTAACATTGTCCTGGTCCCCCAAGTTGCCGCAGCGTATAATGGATTCAGAATGTTAACATTGTGCTGGTCCCCCAAGTTGCCGCAGCGTATAATGGATTCAGAATGTTAACTTTGTGCTGGTCCCCCCAAGTTGCCGCAGAGTATAATGGATTCAGAATGTTAACATTGTCCTGGTCCCCCAAGTTGCCGCAGCGTTTAATGGGTTTAGAATGTTAACATTGTCCTGGTCCCCCAAGTTGCCGCAGCGTATAATGGATTCAGAATGTTAACATTGTGCTGGTCCCCCAAGTTGCCGCAGCGTATAATAGATTCAGAATGTCAACATTGTGCTGGTCCCCCAAGTTCCCACAGCATATAGTGGGTAGCAAGAATGCCATTGGGTGTAAAGGTGGCCGGTGTAACACTGACCATATCACCTGCCGGCTAGACGAGGAAAAGAGTGTTGAAGTGCTACATAGAACCTATACTTTGTATGGATGTGAAACGTGGATAATGAGCAGTCAAGCTGAAAATCATCTTATGGCAGTGGAAATGTGGTTTCTGAGGAAAATGCAAAGAATACCATGGATAGACAGAAAAACTAATGAACAAGTCCTTCCAGAAACACATGAAGATCGTAAACTGATTAGAGACATTATACGTAGACAGTCAAAATATGTTGCATGTTATGAGAAGAAATGACTTGGAGAACTTTATGACAACTGGCAAGATCGAAGGGATGAGACCAAGGGGAAGACCTAGAAGTAAATACCTGGATGGCTTGGCCACGTGGCATGGTTGAGACAGGAACACAGAGCTGATCCACGACTCTGGTGATCGATTGAGATGGCAAAACATGACTGCCCACGCTTATTGGCATGGCACATGATGGATATATATTCTTGTCTGTATACCCGCCTACTAACCACGTTACAGCATAACATTGTACCAATTACTTTCATAGCGTTTCGTTCATGATGAACGAAATCTCACACGATCCCCAGTGTGTTGGGTTAGGTCTACTTTCTTGTTACTGATTATGGCACGTGGCGAACCAATCCGGGTTGTTATTTCTTTTCCTTCCCCTTACTTTTTTCCCATCAATTTTACCAGTTGTCACTAGGTTCTCTGAGTACTTCCTCTTCATTATTACTTCATTTCTGAACGACCGGCACTCATTTCACTGTATGAAACTAGCGCAAGATGGCCTTCTTCCAAATCACCACCAGCTGTGTTTCGAACGCAGTATGCGGCATTACGAACTGCGCCCCTTAACTCCTCGCCATAGCTCCGGTCTCATGGATGTAGCTGGATAGAATTGCATGGATCCCCAGGTCACAATTTGAGAACCACTGCTGCCCCTGTGGACTTGTTTTTGCCGTGCTCTACCTGCGGCGTGACTTGTTGTGGTTTGTGGCAGGCGATCATTCTATGACGCAGACATGACATCTAACTAGCATAATCTGCAAATGTCAAACAGACAAGGCTCGGCGCGAACTTAAGGTAATCAAAAGTGTAATAACTTAATCAATGTTGGAAAACGAAAGTTTAACGCTGAAGTCTTAAAGGCAAGCTTCAAGCGAGAGGGAAAAATAAGTCGGCGGCACTGCAGTTCTAACAGGCATGCCTGCTGGCCCCGTATTCCTGAGTTCAGTTCCCCATCAACGGCGGATATTTTTTCTAATTAACCTGGGATCATAGGTTGGCCCAGCTTAAAACGTGTACTAGTAAATTCACTGGAAAATAAAGGCGATTGGCATGGCATTGACCACATCAGTTGCATATCCTTTACAGAACGTTTGCAGTCAACACCAGCATGTTTTGCTGTTGTTGATGTCTTGGCAAGTTTACGCTCAGTAGTTTGCCGTTGCTTTCTGAACGACAGGCACCCATAACCATTTACGTAAAAAAACAAACCAGCGCAGCTGCTCAGCTGTGTTTAGAAAGCGGGTATAGGGGTCACGAACCGCGTTCGTAAGCCCTTAGCCACGGAGACCGGCATCACCCGTCGAGGGCCGATTATTCTATACAAATCATGGGCTAGCACCATATGTTCAGTACACCTCACAGGTGTGTTAAACGGTCATCTTTTTACTTAATTATTTACACCCCAAAGAATTAAACATAAACATTCTTTTCTCTACACCGTGCCGCGCTGCATCCATTAAATAATTCATTGCCGAAGTATAATATATCGCCATCAAATAAGAACACTACGCAGGAAGCCAAAAGATTGATAAACCAACACAGAATTTGTGTCGTTAACCACTACACGCTGCGGGATTTGCTGAGGAGGGGATCCGAGCACTTATGGACTGAATGGTTCGATGTGCAATGAGTATGATCTGTCGACTAACTAACTACTAATATATCGCCACTAGTTACCTCCCTTTTGAACAGAATTAATCACCTAATAACGAGAAGTAGATTGTGAGCTTTACTAAAACACGATTACAAGAAACTGTTGAACAGAAGGACGATATATCGCCTTACTAGGGTCATCGTGTTGTTTGTTTCGTTTAGTGGTATCTTCCGCAATTTTAATGCGCAGTGAACGGAAATGTACATCATAATACTTGTGTTAATTTGACTGCGTGCCATATTTGGTCAAAGCCTACGTTTTGTTTGGTATTCCGCAATGAAGATTGGTTGCAATGGATCTCCAACACTGTTTGTCTCTCGCCTTGACTCTACATTCTGTCATGCTGATGCTCGCCCATCTCTTGATGTTATCCTCCCACTTGTATCGTTGTCTGCCTCTTGCTCGCTTGCCCTCAACCTTGCCTTCCAGTATGGTTTTTATAAGAGTACCATGTCTTTTAACGTGGCCAAAATATTGCACTTGTCTCCTCTTTATTTCTTTCATCAACTCTCTCTTCATTCCCAGTTTTTCTAGGACCTCTGCATTCGATTGTTTTGTTTCCATGAAATACGACCTATTCGTCTGTATATCCACATCTCCATGGCTCCTATGCGACTTTCTCGTTGCTTGTTTAATGTCCAGGCTTCCGCGCCATACACTAGAGTTGAATATACGTAGCATTTGACAATTCTCATTTTTAATGCGTTATTAATCTCTCTAGATGTTAATACTGATTTCATGCCGTTGAAAGCATTTTTGGCCATACCTATTCTCTTTTTGATGTCCATTTGTTTGGTACTGAATCAGTTTAATTCATGTGATGTGATGTTAAACGCATTAAATGATCGTTATACTCTTGTTCCTTTCTCCGTTCTGTTTTCCGCGAATACATCTTATGCTTTGTGGGGGTCATAGTTTAAACAGTGTTTAAAAGGCCAGAGAATCGAATTGATTGCACCATATGGCTCGATCTGTTTCTGCAGGGCCACCTGCCGAAAGCCTCGCACAAATCACAAACTCCGTAGGTCCAGCGACGATCCCTAGGAGTCTCTGAGAAAATTGCACTCGTGAACCGGACGACGTATGCCGGAATCGCACCCACAACCTTCGGAGCGTGAGGTAAGCGGTGTAACCACTTCGCCATGAAGACTATCTTGTAAGCGTCAGGAGGAAGGAAGGTAGGCAGGCAGGCAGGGAGGGACGGAAGGAAGGAAGGTAGGCAGGCAGGCAGGAAGGAAGGGGGAGAGAGGGGAGGAAGGAAGGAATGCAGGCAGGCAGGCAGGAAGGAAGGGGGAAAGGGGGGAAGGGAAGGAAGGAAGGAAGGCAGGCAGGCAGGCAGGAAGGAAGAAAGGAAGGAAGGAAGGAAGGAAGGAAGGAAGGAAGGAAGGAAGAAAGGAAGGAAGGAAAGAAGGAAGGAAGGAAGGCAGGAAGGAAGGAAGGAAGGAAGGAAGGAAGGAAGGAAGGAAGGAAGGAAGGAAGGAAGGAAGGAAGGAAGGAAGGAAGGAAGGAAGGAAGGAAGGAAGGAAGGAAGGAAGGAAGGAAGCTTAGCTACAGCTGACTAAAGTATGACGTGTTTTTTCTCGTACACTGAGTTAAGAGAACAGCTGTTTTATCTTTCCTATAAAATCAACAAAACGATCAGCCATGGGATTAATTTACTTTTGGAATGAGGCGTTGGGAATCCACATAGCATTACCGGCATACCCGGTTCTCTCTATAATGAAAGATACTGGGAGTAGAGATAGAAAAGAGGAGGAGACAAGCCCGGCCGCAGTAATGGCATGATAACCTAGTGATATGTCCACCGACGTGCACAAATGTCACGGTTTCGCTGTAAACTAACATAAAGCAATCCAAAAAGGCGAGGAATGAGAAGAGAGGGATGGTGAAAAAAGTCCACCGAGAGCAATAAAAGCCACCGCCCGGGAGACATTAATATAACAGATATGTATGTCTACAGAATCCCGTAATATCGCGACCCTGACCTGTTGTTAACCCGGATACAATTATCTCTTGAATGCGGCAATATTTGGGGGGCAATATTTGTTACAGGGTTTACGACAGGAGGCCATTCTGCTTTGCCGATAATGTTAGTAAATTCGTTGTTTTGTTTTATCTAGATTATAGTTTGTAAAATAAACAAAAACGCACATAAAATTCTTCGTTTAAAAGGTTTTAAAGGGGTTTAATGGCAAAATGATCGATTTCATTTCATTCGGTCTCACCAGAAAATTCTTGTCTCTTTTGAATCTTTTCGCAGAGCGGCCTGGTGAAAGCGAGCCTCAGAGCCCCGTAGCTTCAGCGACGACTCCCTGAAGTCTCGAAGAAAACTGCACCAGTTAACAGAATGAAGGGGCTGGGAAACAAACCCACAACCTTTAAAAGCGTGATGAACGCGGCTTAAACACTGCGCCATGGAAACTCCCTAAAGGTTGAGTATTTTCCCTACCTCTTCTGCCATGGCAACACTGTTAGGAAAGTAAACCAACCCACAAGCAGATAGAGCCCATTACCTTGGGTGGAATCTGTTTAGAGGAAGTAAAAAAAGGATGTTGCATATCCTTTTACAGGATATCGTAGTCAACCCCAGCACTTGTATGCTGTTTGTGATCTCTTGGCAAGTTTACGTTCAGTAGTTTGTCATTCTTTTCTGAGCGACCGTCACGCATACCATTTGTGTTTTGAACGCGGTTGTATGCGTGATTATGAAGTGCATCCGTAACTACTGCGCTACGGAGACGGCAGAGGAAGTAAACCTTAGATAAATGGTTTACAAAAGGTCACAAGAGCAGACGAGCACAAAGGATAGCCGAACGACAACCCAGCTGACGTCACAGACACAAACCAACATAACCAGTCCGAGATAGGACTCACAAGACAAGAATTATTGTGAATGAACCCACAAAAACCACGGACCTCAACAATAACCACAGCTGAAAAACGCAAGTTGAACGAGGCCGAATTTGGAATTATTGTTTTGAAAACTGGAATTGGAATTGGAATTAGTACAGTTGTGTATAATATCCTACTTTCATTAGCCTTTTCATGGAGCACTAATTACTCTGACATTACAGGGTATACCCAACATTCATCTCAGGCACCACGTATCCGCTGCCTCCAAGATTTCTAAATATGTTGGTTCACATCCCAAAAGGAGGAGCGGCTGGCCGAGCGGCTAAGAATGCCGGCTTCTTCGGGAGGCCCCGTTTCGAATCCTTGGTAGGGTGTGGTTATATTTTTTCCTGTCTGGGGCAAAAAAAGAAACAACCCTAACCTGCACAGTTCGCGGCGACTCCACTAGAAAGGCGGCCTTAATTTTTCATACTCAAGACCCCCCCCCCCCCCCCACACCTCTCCTGTCCTACACCCAACGTACTATAGGCAGTAGATGTCAGACAGTTTGACAACTCAAGACTCACTGCCGTACTGTGTTACAGTACTCTCCTTCTGATACGTATTGAGCGTAGCTTATTACCGGTCTACATGGCCGAGTGGATAAGAACGCACGCTCTTAACCTTCCAGTGTGTTGATGTGGAGGTAACGCGTTCATCCCTACACCTGGACTAAAATGTTAACTTCTTGACCTACGTATATTACAAGTACCTCAGAAGTCGGAGTGAATTCGCCTGGTGGCGAGGAAACTGGCAAAAGGGAAAGCTAGCCCACAAGCAAAAATTAGTTCAGCGTGGATTGTGCTTGAGTTCAAAGCGAGTGAACGAAATCAAATAAAAAAATAACATAAGATATTGTTCATCTTTTGAAATGCAGGCTTTGATTGTTCTATTCTTCTCTAAATCTCTGTCACGTGTTTTATTTGATGTTATTATTGCCCCTAGGTATTTGAATTTATTATAGTTTGGTTCGCAATTGTCCCTTCTATTGTAATATCCAATGTTTGTGGGGGGTTTTTTTGTTGTTTTGTTTGTTTTGTTTGTTTGTTTTGTTTTGCTTTTTTTTTTAATACAGCCATTATTTTCTGCTTTCTTGGTATTAAAGAAAGCCCCCTGTTTCCATTTTTCACTATGTATTACTATAACGTTCAACAATGGTTGCAGATCTTTTAAGTTTTCAAGAATCAATGCTGTTGACAGCTTACAGAGACGAAACAAAACATCAAACAAACTTTCCGGTGTTTTTGTAAATTATGTAGGTGTAAAGATTTGTTCCGTTATGAATAGCAAATATCTCAACCAAAGCCATCAACTGTTCGAGAAATTAGATGGAAGTAACTTTGTAGCAAACACTATCGCTATAGCACTTGCAACGTGGTATAATGGGATAGAATTTGATAACGCTTTTAGAAAAAGAAATAACCAGCACTTTCCCAGGCAGTCGTAATGTGATTTTGGGCCTTTACCTCCTAAAGACAACATTCTGTAGCCCTATCCTCCAATAGAGCCAGGGCACTCTCATATTTACCTCCAGTTTTCTAACCTCGCCGGCTCCGTGGCGAAGGGTGTAATGGACGCAGTTCGTAATCCTACATTCCCGCGTTCGAAACACAGCTGCTGGTGATTTGGAAGCAGACTGCCTTGCGTTGTTTTGTTACAAAATGGTATGGGTGCTGGTCGTTCAGAAAGCAATGGCAAACTACTGAACGTAAACTTGCAAAGAGATCATTCATTCATTCATTCATTCATTCATTCATTCAGTAGCATTTCCTTTGCAGAACCTCGCTCAAATAACAACCGTCCGGGAAACCTCTCGATCATAAGTAAGATGTCCCGCGTCCGATACACCCATCTGGAGATCATCCGCGACATCCTGCACGCATCTTCTCTTTGGCCTTCCTCTTCCTCTCTTTCCATGCATATATTCCCCCATTATTGTTTTCTCCAAACTTTTGTGACGTTTCAAGTGACCAAAATATTTCTTTGTTTCATCGTCTTTAATAGCCAACATTCTTCAATATTCAGCTCTTGAAGTATGGATGTATTTGTTCTTTTCTTTATCGAAGATATTCTTAGAACACGTCTATAACATTTATATTCAATGTCAAGAGATCACAACAGCAAATAAATGCTGGTGTTGACTGCAACGTCCTGTAAAGGATATGCAACTTACTTTGTTTTCCCTAACCTCTCGGCTGTGAGTGCTACAGATGTCACGTATACTAAACCTCGACTATGTTAATTAATTTCTGTAGGGGTTACGACTGCAATTTGTAATACCGCATACAGCGTTCGAAACACAGCTGCGGGCGGGACGCAGAGGTGTTTCCATGGCACCAGGGCCGGGTTATATACTGGCCAAGACCTATTGACGCGTCCTCGTCGAGCGTCCTGGGCAAGTCCTGTAGGATCGCCGATTCCTCCGAAGTCGGAGAGTATCTGCCTGCACGGCGAGGAACCACCAATCTGCACACCAATAAGCCAGACATGGGACAACGGATACTCACGCAAACCTCAGGTCCTGTATGACATCATACTGATGTTGGACAACAGGATGCCTTCATCCGACATACAGGACTTCGCGTTGGAGCTCAAGCCAACGAACACAAGCAAGCAAGCAACAGCTGCGGACGATTTGGAAGCAGACCGCCTTGCGTTGGTTTCCATACAATGGTATGAGTGCCGGCCGTTCAGAAAGTAATGGCAAATTAATAAACGTAAAACTTGCCCAGGAATCACAAAGAGCTAAAAAAAAAAAAATGCTGGAGTTGACCGCTACGTCCTGTAACGGATATGTAACTAATTTTTGTGAATTAAATGACCAGCTCTGTTCCTCTCCATAAGACTGAATGAAGAATACTGGGTCACCTAAAGCGATTTGCTAGTGAGATCAGCCTAGGAAGTCAAACCGTTATAATGGCTGAGTTACTGAATGTAACCAGCCACATGAAACACAAATCGTTTTCATGCTGAACTCACTGCTACAAAAAAGAAGAAATTTATTGCCAGCCTCCCCAAATATAACACGTTAATGGAACAACATGGCGGCTGTAGAATACGTGTACTGGCTGTTAAGGAGTAATAAGGCTCGACAGTTGGCAGTTCTAGTTATGAGCAGAAATATAAATGAATACTAAATGTTCTCCACAAAAGCAATCACGTACAGAAACAAACGTTTCGATCACAGTCGTTACCAATGGGAGGAAAAGCAAGAATACTTAGCTAGAACACCGAAATATCACGATAAATCAGAAAGTAAATAATCCACATGTTTCAAGGAATACACAAACGAAGTCCTAGATATGAACAATATTTCATGCTAGGCTAAAGAATCTCGTGTCTTAAAGTTATGAAACAATGCATCTCTGGAGTAGACGATTAGCTCCAGGCACAACTTCTGCCGACCTTTGATGAACATCACAGCGTGTGGGATTCTTCTCCACCACGATCACTGTTGTTACAGCAATGTGTACACAAGAAGTCTGTTTATGCATGTTGTTATATTTGAGAGAAGATGCTGAACAGTTTGACACCATAGCATTGAGGGATTTCAGTATCAGAAATGATTAGCAGTACACGAGACAGAAGGCTGTGTGGACACCAACACCACACGGCATCGACTATGGGAAGAAGTATTTTAGAGCTCGATGAGGCATCCCCCCCCCCCTTTTCCTCCCAATAGCTTTGCATGTATGCTTGTCTCTGTGTACCAAGGTTCAGCCCACATTTGACAAACCACGTGGTAGTCTAGAGGAATGTGTTTGATTGTCAGTTCTGCTTGTTCACGTCTGCACAGGGGTGACGGGACTAACTTCACTCTGTGAAAGTAGCTGTTCGGTTCCAATTCCAATTTTCAAAACAAAAATTCCAAATTCGGCCTCGTTCAACCTGCCTCTTCTGCTGTGGTTATTGCTGAGGTCCGTGGTTTTTGTGGATTCATTCACCCTAATTCTTGTCTTGTGAGTCCTATCTCAAACTGGTTATATTGGTTTGTGTCTGTTACGTCAGCTGGGGGGGGGGGGGGGGGCGTTCGGCGGCTATCCTTTGTGCTTGTGTGCTCTTGTGGTTCTCTTTGTTGGTGCAGGTTTCTGGCTCGTCTAGGTACAGTCCTTATAAGGACTTTTTATTTGGTCTTTTTGTCTCCTTTTTTTGTGTAGTTTCTGAAGGAGCTTTTCGGTGTTTCCATTTTGCTCCTTGCGACTGTTTTCACCTTCGAGATTGAGTTTCTCCTGCCTTTCCATTTTTCCTCCGCGGTCAGCCATGGGATGATCACTCCGTCTTCTATGTAATACGAGTAGTCGGCAAAATCAGGTTCATAGTATCTATTTGGATATTCTACCGGTCTCCTGAGTTTCTTGGGTTTCTTCCTTTCTCTTTCATCCCAACACCTTTTGAATTCCTGGTGCCTGAGTTCCTCCACTCTTGCACTTTCTAGTAGCTCCTCCAAGATACGTTCCCGTGGTCTCTCCGTGCCGTCATCAGGGTGCTCATCTCGGTTTTCTTTGGATGTCTGGCGAGATATTTGTTTCCATTTGTCTGCCTCGGGCGTCGCGGTTGGGCTGCTGGCTGTAGCTTGCGGTTCTGGGCTCGATCTCTTGGTTTTCCTCTTGGGATTTCTCTGTGAGTTCTTGTATGGTTTCTGTTGGTTTATTTTGGAAGAGTTCCATATCAGCTCTATGCAGTTCTCTTTCGGTCTTGATCATTTGTAGGATTTCTTCGTTCTCCTTCTTCATCTCGGCCATGCGTTCCAACTCTTGTTTGATGTTTTGCAGTATCTCCTTCATTTCAGCAAGCAGTTTTTTCATTGTCGCTGGTTTGTGACGGTGTTAGGAGTAGCTTGACTTGCTTCTTTAGCTCGTCTATTTGGCTTTGCAGTTGGGCTCTTTCCGCTTGTGAGCAACCCGTGGCTGTCTCGCACCTCCGCATTGCTTCGTTGTATGGTGTCTTTGTGGTGATGGCGATCTTTAAGACGTCTCTGTGTCTTTGCAGGTACGGACAGCCCAGGTATCTTGCTCCATGTTTGCCCAGGCAGTTGGCGCACTTTCTTTTGTTGTTGGGTGCTCGGAAGTCGGTGTCCAGCTTAGCCAGTGGACACTCCTTGAAGGTGTGATGATCGGCGCAGTATCGGCAGATTTCCGTCTTACTGCGACACGTTGCTCTGCTGTGGCCGGCCGTCTGACATCTGGAGCATTGTGTGATCCTTGGGATGAATCTCTCTGGTTGCTGCATTCTCTTGTTGATTGAAACTGTGGTCGGCATCTCGCAGCCCTCTGTCGTCACCACTGCCAAGGTTGTAGGTATCTTGGAGTAGGTGAGGAGCCGCTCCGCCTTCAAGAATCGTATGTGAAGATTCTCTTCTCGTAGCTGCTTCAGGATTTCTTCGTCTCATAGCTCCATTTGGATTTGCTTGTCGATGAGTCGGTGTTTCCGACTCCGGTGTCTTTCTTCTCCCTCTGCTTCTCAGTAGGTGTGGCTCTTGTTTGTGGTGGGCTGTCGATTTTATCCCTCTTGGTAGCTTCAGTAAAAGCTGTAGTTTCAGGTTCTTTGATGCAGCTAGCTGGCATGCCCTCCATGTTCATCTTCTTTCCGGTCTTGTCGGCTCCCACGCTGCACATCTTGGATACCGCGTGTTTCTTGTTGTTGGACTTGCTACGTGACATATTCCCCCGTATCAGGCTTCTTGACTGGTTAAGGTGACTTGTCTTGTTAGCGCTCGCAGTTGCGAATGACGGGCTGTTCGGTCTGTTTTTATACGGAGCATGATTGTCTGTTTTAATTGATCAAGTTCTGATATTGAACAGGATTATATGGATCGTTCTGAAACGGAACAATAGCACTATCACCTGGTTTGCTCTGTGACGTTCTGATACTGAACATGATCAAATGCTTTTTTCAATTTAAATGTTGATGAAGATGCTGAATCAAAGTAATAGTAGTTGATGGTTGAGTTTTCAAATAAATTTGATAAGTCATCTTCACTTGGAAAATAATGAATTGTTGAATTTGATCTCTTTGCGCTCCCGAGTTTTGTTCATTTTTAAGAAACGATGGGTACTTATTTTGGTGCTATTTTCATTAAGTTGTATTCAGCTAAACCGCAGATCTAATTTTTTTTTCAATCGAAATTGGGAAAAGAGTTCTTAAGCGCTAAATTGAACCGATCCTGATAAATGGAAGAGAATCGTGGACAATCGGCAGACAAGTGAGGAATTATGTGGGGGTTGAGGAGTTATGGTTTCATAAACGAATGACAAAAACACCGTGAATGGATAGAGAGAACAATGGGGATTTATTGAAAGAAGTTAACTAGTAAAGAGAACAGGTTACTCGCATCAGAAGAAGATAGTCCACATTCTGTGGGTATGTCGTGGGAAATAGAAAGCTGGAATATGTCGTCATAACGGGCGAGTTGGCGGGGAAGAGAGGCAGGGGGAGACTAAGAGAGAAGATACTTGACAATTTGACATCAGGGCATGGACAGGGTTGACAGACGTCCGGCAAAAAGAGGGCATGTCGTCCTTTTTAGCCTAATATTCTCCATTCGGCAGGCATAGCTAAAAACTTTTAAATTGTTCGGCTTTTCTTATATATTACGTTTTTTTTTAAAATAAAATATTTTATAATTAATCAATAAAGATGATAAGATAATAATTGTACAATTGGCTGTTTAAATAATTTTCTTTTTTTTTTTTTAGCATTTTGAAAAAGGCCTCCATTGAATTAATATTTATTTTTTAACATGATTGTTTCTTGGTCGAGTCACTAAGAGTAAGATACACTTATTGTAATAAAATTGTATTGATTGTGGGTTTAATCTGGAACGATTCAAATGAAACAATCAATATGTCATCCTTTGTCCTCTTTTTTGTCTTATTATGTCCTCCTTTTGGTGCCCACGTATCTGGCAACCCTAGGCATGGAGGAACACCAATATCATCAATGATTGGCAGCACACGAGACAGAGGGTTGTGGACAGACATGGTCACCAACGCCACACGGCATGGACTAAAAGAAGCAGAAACCACAGAACACCATGACAGATGTTGGTGGCAACGATTCTGTGGACTCATAAACATGGTTAGGCAGTTAAAAGAGCACATTTTTGGTCCTTTATTATTAACCTTTGACAACTGAGGGTTGGACGCAAGTCATAAAACACGAAATCCAGACATGTGATCAGGGCGGGAGGAGCCTAAAAAGCGACACCAATAAGACGCAGCAATGTTAATCGTCTTTGTTTAATTAAAATGCAGACATCGATTCCATTACCAAAACTGAGAACAGATGCGAGTTCAGCTTTGAGGAGACGATAAACTTAGAATATTCTGACTGGTCGATGGAATGAACAGGTTCACAAGAAGCAGTTGTACAGCGACACACAACTAGTTAAAACATCTAGTTTAAATTAGTTGCTTACATGTTCTTTAGAGGACGTCACAATCAAACGCAGCATTTAGTGGCTGTTTGTTATTTTCTGGGCAATTTTACGTTCAATTGTATTCTCGAGAACTGGAAGCGGTTCTAGCCCCGCTGGTGACTTGCGGGATAACTGAGCTGGCCGCTCAGAAGCAATGGCAAACCACTGAGCGTAATCTTGCCAAGAAATCAACAGACAGCTGAAAGATGCTGCTGTTGACTGCGATGTCCTGAAAAAGGATATGGGAATTTTTTTTTTTTTTTTTTTAAAAGCTTGTCATTGCTTTCAGAATGGCCGATACTCGTACTATTATGAAAATCAGCTCAAAAAGATCTGCTTCCATATTGTTTGTGGCTGATTTCGAACCCCGAGTGTCAGGATAGTAAAACCGCGTTCACTAGCCCTAAGCCAAAACACGCCGATGCACGGCTAGCATAGTCAAGTTTACTACCACGGTTTAGCCTGGTAGAATTCAGTCTGAGATGGTAGTGATCAAATAGTGAGACTTCAGAGCTCTTCAGGGAAGTGAGTTAGAATTCAGAGTTAGTAAGTGATAAGAGTCAGGAGTTTTACAGACAGTAAGACAGTAGTGTGGCCAATTTGTAACACTTAGCCATAAACAGCATTGGGGGGGGGGGGGGGGGGGGGGGGGGGGGGGGGGGGGGGGGGGGGGGGGGGGGGAAGAGTTTTACAGACTTAGTGTAGTCAGTTTGTAACACATAAACATAATTTAGGAGAATAAGCACGAGATTTACAGACAGTAGTGTAGTCAGTTTAGGGCGAGCTGCATTGTGGTAAACGCTCCCAAGGCGGCCAGAGGAAACGCTTTAAAGACACTGAAAATCTCACTGCAAGCTTTTGGAATTCATCTTGACACCTGGGTGACTGCTGCTAAAGACCGTAATTCGTGGCGTGCATCATTACATAAGGGTGCAGTCACTTGTGAAGCAACCAGGACTGCAAGAACTGTGAATAAAAGGCTGGACAGAAAAACCACTGCAGGAGATCCTCCTCCTGGAACGCCAAGCAGTCTTTGTCCACATTGTCAAAGAACATTTCGAGCCAAAATAGGCCACATCAGCCATCTTAGAACTCACGTCTCCATACTTTCAACCCCAGTGGATGAAATGAAAGGTCATCATCATTCTTGATGGACAAATAACAACAACACATAAACCGCCTTTAGGAGAGTAAGCAAGAGCTTTACAGACAGTCTGTAACACATAAACAGCCTTTGGAAGAGTAAGCACGCAAATAAAGAACCCTTTTTACTCGCCTAAAGGCATACGTGGAATATGATTCTAGTCCTATATTTTATAGATCCATCCGCACTCCAGGGGATGATGTGGTCATTATCAAGCCTGCCGCCTTCATCTCCGAAGACATTTCCTAGTATCCATTTCAGGCATGGGCAACCGTGTCAATTTTACAAACCCGCCTCAATGTGGATTTGAACCAATGACCGCCGGGCAGAAAGCTCAGAGTCTAGCCATAACACTACCTCGACTTCCCATGTTGGGGAGAGACACCCTTCTAACTGAATGTTAGAATTGTATAAATAGCAACAAGAAGAATCAAATAGGACATATTCTTCTGTACATTCACATCTCCAGGGTCTCAATTCGACCTTCTAATTGCTTGTTCAGTGTTCAGGCTTCTGTATCGTAACAATATACCACAATATTACTTGTCTGGTTGTGTTAAAAAATATTAGACATCACACTGATGTTGGACAACAGGAACTCTTCATCCGACATACAGGACTTCTTGCTGGAGTTCACAGCCAGTGAATGCAAGCAAGCTGCATTTACAGGACGTTGCATGTATTGTTGTTTTGCTTTATGAACGTCTGACGAATATAGCACCGAAACCAACGCCTACCTTTCGCAAGCAAATCGTCCGTGGCTGATTCTCATCCTCCATCCTGCTATGCACGAGGGAACGAACAAACAAACAAACGAACAAATTTATTTTCAAAGCGTCACAAATTGGGCACGCAGGCCCGTCTTACACTTGGCCATTCCAATCACTCATCTTTCGTACATCAGTTATCTATTGTGCATGTTACATTCAAATAGAAAAAAAAAAATATATATATATATATATATATATATATATATATATATATATATATATATATATATATATATATATATATATATATATATATGAGATAAGCACACAAATATACACTCACACATGCACAAATATACATACAAACCTACAAATAACAATAGCTCACAATCACACATTCCCTCACATGCACATATGTATATTTACAATCACACACTCCCTCGCATCCTCATATGTACATTTACAATCACATACTCCCTCGCATGCACATATGTATATTCACAATCACACACTCCCTCGCATGCACATATGTACATTCACAATCACACACTCCCTCGCATGCTCATATGTACATTCACACACTCCCTCGCATGCACATATATACATTCACAATCACACACTCCCTCGCATGCTCATATGTACATTCACAATCACATACTCCCTCGCATGCACATATGTACATTCACAATCACACACTCCCTCGTATGCTCATATGTACATTCACAATCACACACTCCCTCGCATGCACATATGTACATTCACAATCACACACTCCCTCGCATGCTCATATGTACATTCACAATCACACATTCCCTCGCATGCACATATGTACATTCACAATCACACACTCCTTCGCATGCTCATATGTACATTCACAATCACACATTCCCTCGCATGCACATATGTACATTCACAATGACACACTCCCTCGCATTCACATATGTACATTCACAATCACATACTCCCTCGCATGCACATATGTACATTCACAATCACACACTCCCTCGCATGCTCATATGTACATTCACAATCACACATTCCCTCGCATGCACATATGTACATTCACAATGACACACTCCCTCGCATTCACATATGTACATTCACAATGACATCAACAAACAGTTACTCAGACATACATACTCTCTCTCTCTTCATCCTTCTGTGTGTGTGAGAGAGAGAGAGAGAGAGAGAGAGAGAGAGAGAGAGAGAGAGAGAGAGAGAGAGAGAGAGAGAGAGAGAGAGAGAGAGAGAGAGAGAGAAGGGCTTGTTCAATTAAGTCAACCCAATCCCATATTGAGAGATGTTTAGGCCACGTTCAACTGCCCCTCAAAAACATTTACTGAGATATACATACTCTATCTCTCTTCGCCTCTCAAAGAGGAAGGGATCGAGAGAGAGAGAGAGAGAGAGAGAGAGAGAGAGAGAGAGAGAGAGAGAGAGAGAGAGAGAGAGAGAGCTTGTTCAGTTAATTCAACCCAATCCAATCTTGAGAGATGTTCATGACCCATCCAATTGTTCCGACGTGTTATATTATTGTGTTCTCTTTCAGCTTGTGCCTTCGAATACATTGTCGCTTGTTTTGCTGCCCGTGGGCGCAATTAAACATGAACTAGACATTTATGGGGCTAGAGATGGGCGCCACATCTTTCAAGCCAGTCCGGCTTCCACTGGAAATCTTATACTTTAACCCGTAACCGACCGCAGGGTGACCTTTTGTGTCAACGCCATTCTTCAAGTCAAACATGACGCTTCTGGTTCGCTCACGCCGGACTCCCCCCAACAGCAGCCTCAGACGAAAACTAATCCCGAACTTTGTTAGTGGGCGCCTGTACTACCCGCGGGGCCGTGTTGTAACATCAATCATCATCTTGTGACATGTTCTGTCCAGTACGTGGTCTCCATTACAGCCGATCGTAAAGTGTCAAGGCCCTGAACAGGTCATTCCACGTCTGCAAGTGACAATATTGTCTGTGACATCTGAAGTCCGTCGTTGTCATGGGCGTCCATTGCCACTCTTTTCAAAGATTATAATTTCCATGAGAATTGAGAAAATGAGAATTTTCAAATGTTACGTATATTCAACACTACTGTATGGCGCAGAAGCCTGGACATTGAACAAGCAACTAGAAAGTCGAATAGAGGCCCTGAAGATGTGGATGTACTGAAGAATATGTGGTATTTCATGGAAACAAAAACAATCAAATACATAGGTTCTAGATAAAGTGAGAATGAAAAGAGTGCTGATGAAAGAAATTTTAAAAAAAGAGACAATTACAATATTTCGGCCACGTTAATAGACACAACACTTATAACATGTGAAGTTGGAACTGCGACTAACTAACTAACACTTATAAAATCCATACTAGAAGCCAAGGTTGAAGGCAAGTGAGCAAGAAGTAGACAAAGATACAAGTGGGAAGAAAACATAAAGAAATGGACGAACATCAGTCTGACAGAATGTAGTCAGGGCGAAAGACAAGACAGTGTTGGAGTTCCATTGCAGCCAACCTTCATTGTGGATACGGAACCTGATTGACTGACTTTCCATGATTAAAAAGTTATTTGCATGTCCTTCACTGAACGACGCAACCAACCCCATAATCTATTGGCTATTTGTGATCTTCTAAGCAATTTTTCTAAGTCGTTTGCCGTAGCTTTCTGCTTCTAATTCGCCTGCGACTGACTTCGAACCTGGAATATCAGATTGTGAAATCATGATCCCTACCCTAAGCTATAGCGCGGATTGTCCATGATTCGCATTTCTAGACTTGTAAGCTTTTCATCGCCATTATTATAATAGGACCTGCGCTCTCACCACAACCCGGCGGAAGAACACTCGAACTTTCGTCATTCCCCAATGCCTCTTACATTTTCATGTTCTGTGTCCATTTTCGCGTTAACAAATCCCAGTCTCCCCCCACCCCCCCCCCCCCCCCCCCCCCCAGGACCACGCTTTCCATTACTGTTCCATCTAAGAACGTTTAAATCTTAAACACAGAAGAAAGTTTTACATTGGCGGTAACCGTGGGGGTAACACATGCTCGGACAAATTAGTGACTGTCTCAAGTTATTTCATATATTCACCTCATATGGTATTCTACAGGTTGCACCTGACGATCTGCAGTGAAATATGCCAGGAACAAATCATGCAACCTATTGTTTGCTGGCTCCCGTGTTAAATTCATCAAGGCAATTTAGAATTTCTGAAACATTGTTAACAAGGCCTGGAGCTGTTTTTACGAAGCAGTTTTCTACTTTCAGATCCAGGGCCGTGCCGTGCTATGATACAGAGGCGGCCGCATCAGGCACCGTTGGAGGGCGATATAAGCAGCGAAGGCGGAATTTCGAAGACTTGCATCATACTGAGGAAATCTACCGCACGGCCTTGCTCAGAGCTTATAAATATGTCAGGGCATTCTTCTACTCTCAGAGCTTATATATATGTCAGTGTTTTCTTCTATTCTCTCAGAGCTTATATATATATATATATATATATATATATGTGTGTGTGTGTGTGTGTGAGTGAGTGTTTTCTTCTACTCTCAGATCTGATAGATGCAGTGTTTTCTTCTACTCTCATATCTGATAGATGCAGTGTTTTCTTCTACTCTCATATCTGATCAGATGCAGTGTTTTCTTCTACTCTCAGATCTGATAGATGCAGTGTTTTCTTCTACTCTCAGATCTGATAGATGCAGTGTTTTCTTCTACTCTCAGATCTGATAGATGCAGTGTTTTCTTCTACTCTCATATCTGATAGATGCAGTGTTTTCTTCTACTCTCAGATCTGATAGATGCAGTGTTTTCTTCTACTCTCAGATCTGATAGATGCAGTGTTTTCTTCTACTCTCAGATCTGATAGATGCAGTGTTTTCTTCTACTCTCATATCTGATCAGATGCAGTGTTTTCTTCTACTCTCAGATCTGATAGATGTTAGTGTTTTCTTCTACTCTCAGATCTGATAGATGTTAGTGTTTTCTTCTACTCTCAGATCTTATAGATGTTAGTGTTTTCTTCTTCTATCAGATATTATAGAGTAGAGAACCACAATAAATACCAGCACGCAACAGCCACATTTCAAAGGGCCAAGTTGCAGGCTAGATGGAAAAGCTGGCAGGAGAAAACAATCACTGAACTTTGAAAGAGACACAGGGAAGTTATGGAAGCTAATAAAACAGTTTAACGATGAGGGCACAGGGAGGAACTCAAAAATTGCACTATATAAAGACGGAAACATCTTAACAGGAAAGCAAGCAGCTGGCCATTTTTCGGACTCATCGCACAAGACAATATCGAAATTAGTCCAGAGAAACAACAAGAGATTCAAGAGAAATTGCAACATACAGGCCAGAATGAAATAGTACATGAGGTTCTGGCGGCACATAATCAGCGAACTGGAGCTAGCCATATCAAATCTGAAGATGAGAAAGTCACCAGGAGCTGATAGTATATCGAATGAAATTATCAGGAACCTAGGAACAGAGGCCAAAGAAAAGCTGTTGCAGATCTTCAATAACAGTTGGACCTTAGGCAGCGTTCCACAAACTTGGAGAGAAGTAATCATGATACCCCACCCCCACAACTCAGGGAAAGATAGTTCCATTGGCTCCAGCTACAGACCAACTAGCCTCACCAGATTTCTCTGCAAAACAATGCAGCGCATCATCAATCACAGACTGCAATGGCCTATTGAAAGTGAAAACATCCTTGTGCCACAGCAGGCTGACTTTAGGCAGTACTATTCTACGGAATATCGGGCAACCTACCTCTCTCAAGAAATTGAGGATGCATTCCAAGAGAAGAAGCTGGTGCTTGCGGCATGAATAGATCTGAAGAAACGCTTTGACAAAGTCTGGAAAGAAGGTCTGGTGAAGAAACTGAGAAACTGCAAAGTCAATGGAAGAATGTATAAATGGGTGAAAGCATACTGGCACAACAGAAAAGCCCGAGTACAGATAGACGAACTGAAGAACAAGAAAGGACTACCGCGCCATGGTGTTCCCCAGGGCGGAGTCTTGTTCACCACTCTTTTTCTAATCTCATCAATGATCCTCTTGCTAATCTACCGCATGGATTTAAAGTGGCAATGAAAGCTGATGACTTGGTTCTATAGAGCACAAATGAACATGCATCAGTGGCCACCAGATCACTACAAAGAGCTGTAGATGCATTTGTTGCACGGGCAAATAGATGGTGTGTCAGCATAAACACTGACAAGTGCAGCACCACCCTATTTACCCTCTCTCCAAAACAAGAGGCAGAGATCATCCAGATAAATGGAATACTCCCAAGAGAAGATAAAGAACCAACTATACCTTGGAGTAACATTTGATGACAGGCTGACATGGAGAAAGCACATAGACAAAGCAGTAGCAAAAGCCAGAAGTAAACTAGCCATGCTGAGAAAACTAAGCAGAACCACATGGGGAGCCAGTGGGAAAATACTTAGCAAAGCTTATCAACAGAGCATACGACCACACTTGGAATACGGGTCAACTGTGTGGTGTACAGTATCAAAAACGAGCGCAGAGATGCGAAAACGCTAATACAAGCAGAAAAGTTCCTCAGCTTGCCACGCCACCCTATGAAGAACAGATTTGAAAACTTAGCTATGGGGCGGTTGAAAAGAAGCAGTTTTATCCACCAAACGACTCTGCAGAGAAACCACCGATCTGCCCACAGTTGGTATCCCCCTGAAAACTATTCCAGAGAGAACTCCGTGGAAAGATGAACATAAGACTATCATTACATATCCAGACAAAAGTGAGAGGAATGTTTGACAAGGAAGAACAGAACAGCGTACAGCGCGGGACAGCCACTCTCACCTTCCTTGTTGATGAAGAATACCCACAGGACCTCTGGATCCGAGTCTACACAGATGGGTCAGCACAAAAATGGAGGAGCGGGAGTGTACATAGAATACCCAAATACTAGGGACACGGCCAGAGTACCAACAGGAAAGCACTGCCACAACTATGATGCTAAAATTGAGGCAATCAATATAGCAACAGAGAAATTACAAAACACCAACAATGGTACACAACTTGTGGTGTTATTGAAAGTTGCAGAATCAGTACTCAAGGCGTTCATGTCTGGGGAAATTGCCAGTACTAAGGACACTACTTTCTGAACGTAGCAGTCAGCATAAGGTCACCAAACAGTGGATACCATCCCACCGTGGAGTACCCGGAAACGACAGAGCTGGTCGATTAGCTATGGAAGGAGCAAAAGAAGAACAGCCTGATGTGCCCGTTACATACCACCAAAAGAAATTAATGATCAAATCAGTCGGAAAGCCATCAATATCTGCTCAAGATGACTACCAAGTTATGGACAGACCAGAACAAGTCATTATTCTGCGCCTCAGAACATGACACAATAGATTACGCAACCATATGTATACAAAATTCAATATTGGTGAATCAGCCATATGCATATTCGGATTGGTGTCGCAGACAGCAGAGCACATACTCCAAGACTTCCCAAAATACAACATATCTAGGCAAACCTGGCCTAGAGAGGCTCTATGGACCGCAGAGTGAACTAGAACGAAGAAGGAGCCCTGCGTACAACCAATGTCTTTGCTCTCTTGTCAGCAATCCATTCACAGATTATGTCTTCCAGTTCAGAAAATAATGGTTGCCGACGTGATCCACACGTGCGCTTCTTCGCCCCATTGACTGAGGTTGTACTCTGCTCGCCATTTCCGGAGATCAAGCTTCTTCTCTTTGAAGACAGCGGTAAGATTATTCTTTTCTTGTAATCGAGGGAATAGCTCTTTTTGTTTGCACTCATCTTGTCTGGGTGTCAAAATGTTATTCCCTCATGTCCACCATTAAATCAAGTGTTGATTGAAGACTTACGAGAAAGGTGAGGCAACAATAATTACGAGACTTAAGAACGATGGCACAAACAAAAGAGACGAGAAATTGCTGGCGCCAAAATTCTGCTTTATTTCACAGGAGTGACGTATTGAATTATGAACCACATCCGTTCATTATCAAGTGCGCACCAGAGGCGTCTGTATTCAGATTGGCCATTCGCCAATAAGTTTCTCATTCTAGCTGACTATTTTAACTAGGGCTTATTTTTGGGGAAGGGTTTATATTTAAAGCATCCTGAAAAAAATCGCGCTAGGGCTTATTTCGGGGGTAGGTCATAATTTTGGTCTTCATTTAATAATTACGTTGCAGTCAACCCAGGCATTCTTTGACTGTTTGTGATTTCTAGGCAAGTGTTGGTTTAGTAGTTTGCCATTTATTTCCGAACAACCGCCACTCATACCATTGTGTCAAAACCAGCGCTAGGCGGTCTGCTTCCAAATCGCCCGCACCTGTATTTCGAACGAGCTTTGCGGGATGGAGAAATGCGTTTGTGACCTCTTCGCCACTGCACATGCTACTACAACTACTATTTATTATTATCCAATATTAATATTAACTGTTATTATTATAACTACTATAGTATTATTATCGGTCGGAGACAAATTTTGAACTTCACTATGCCTTATAACAGACACTTCAACGTTTTGAACTGCTAAAGCCCCGTTGCAATTTTTGAGAAGAGACGTTTCAACTGCACATTTAAGTTCTGAACTCTTATTTACGACAATTATGAATGGACCAATATTATCACAGGTTTCGTCACTTTTGACGTTTCCTTTTTACATTTTCTCCATTGATCTTAAACAGGTAATGAATGGGGTGCGGATGCAACGTAGTATTAATCCCTTGTACACCTCAAACCATCCAGGTGTTTCACCAGCGTCTCTGAAAGTTGCTTACTGTTCCTGACAAATCTTCCAATTAAGTGGAACAAATGCGATAGAAACCCATGTTTCTCACGATATTCCATATGTTCTAACAGTCGGAAGTAATGTGGTTTATAAATCACGCACAAAGACTAACACAGTACTCTGCATTTCTCAAAGATGATTCTCTTAATGAAGATCTGGCCCATAGTACCCCTGTCCTATGCTTGTATCTTACATTCTAACGTTCATTCTATCATTTTCTTGATTTGTAAGAGGCGTTTGCTAGTATGATTTATCAATAGTCTGATAAGTGGTGCAAAATGTTCTTTAAACTCATCCGACAATTTTCAGCTCCCCTTCTGGCATGATATTAGGAAGCAAATGTCTTGAAAACACTTATGCAAAAAATGAAACATGGTGACACTGTATCACACAAGCATCAAATGTAATTTCAAAACAAAACTACAACACAAGCATCAAATGGAATTTCAGAACACAACCACCACAATAGAAACATCCAATGGAATTTCATAACACAAAACTTCACAACACAACAAGCATCCAATGGAATTTGAGAACAAACACAGATCACGCTGGGCTCTTTTATTCCCTGAACAACATACATCATAATGACTGACAGTCACGTGTATTTAAAATGAATAGTGGCAACGCCTACCAATATGTAGGACGGCATCGAGAATCTAAATAGACATACTGTGATTGTAAGTGACCATATCAGAATACAAAGACGATGTAGCAGTAGTGGCCTCACCCTTCTGTTCCAAACCACCTTAACAGGAAGTCAGTGAGAGGAACATGTCAGTATAATTCTTTTATTACAGTACTCTTCTGGGCAGTTTAGCTGTTCCTGTGCTTAACGCTTTCAGTTCCAAATAACATACGATTTGTGACTGACCCTTCTCCATGAATCACAACCATCAAATAATGCGCCAGTGGTCTTTACGTTTGGCCAGAGCATACTAAAAATCTGGCTTCACCAGTAGCAGTGTAAATTTTGTAAAAAAAAAAAAAAAAAATCCTGCAATTCTTACAACATACAGTTTTCGTGGGAAAACGGGTGATTGTATCCTACATGTAGTTGGTTTTGTACTGGGTGTCCATAAATTTATTGTGCAATTTTAAACTCTCCTGCTGTTTATACTTCACCTCGACACCGCAAGGTACATGAGGAACATGATGAGATGAGAATTTTAGACATACATACTTTATAAATTTAAATACTCATTGCTTGAAAGCTAAAGTTTCAAAGGGAAGTTTTTATTCTTGTTCTGGAGAAAACCTAACAGATGGGTTAGAGCCAGCCAGACACCTTGGGTGAAATCTGTCTAGAAGAAGTAACCTTAAAGGAATGAATGCAGAAGACAAACACATCTATATGGGTAAGAGAAGTGTGCAACTGGATGTGACACATTGTTCTGAAGAGAGACACAGTGATGCTGTTTACCTATTTATAAACATGCCTTGCCCTCTGACAAATAACCAAAAGAAAATGACAACAATAGACAGAAAATAGTTGATCTGCTCTGAATGGGGGATTCAAGCCTAAATCTGAAGTTAGAAGAAAACTTCACTGCCATGTCATGAAGAGAAGAAATGTAAGGATATTCAATAATGCAACATTAAAATGATGTGTATTATAATTATTCAATAGTTATCAATGTATAAAGCAGTACAATGAATATATTGACACTGTCAATAGGCTGTCTTACTGGGTATCTCAATTTGCATCAAGCAAGTCGGACACTGATTTTTTAAAAAAACACTCTTTAATGACTAAATCAAGTGGTCTGAGATTCATTTAAACACTAACTCCATGCGATTATAGATTACTTCTTCAGTCCATAACACATTCTCCATCTTCAGAAAGGTATATGATATACTGAGTAAACTAAACAATGGGTACTTCCAGACGGTCAGTACCCATGGACCCAAAGATGTAAAAACGTTCAGCCATAGTCACTAGTCAGCAGGTTGATATATAGACAGGTAAAAAATAAAAAACAAAGTGTGTAGTCACATGTCGATCTTTGATAGTACAGACAGGTAAACAAACTGAAGGTGTTCCAGAAATTCTGGCAATAGTCAGGACAGATTGGTAGAGTAAACAAAATTAAAGTGTCTACTTATGAATGGGGTAAGCCAGTTAATGTATAAGATTTGTTTCCCCTTTGGGTAAAATGAGTTAGAAGCCAATACTACCTGAGCATCCTGGTGTTAACTGATGAAAGTTGCTACCTACAGAATCAGCTCATGTAAGGATCAGAACTTTTCTCTACATGATGTATTCATGAATTACAGAATCAACAAGCGTTTTCTTTCTTTTAAACACTTCAACTGTTGTCTGCTTGAAATATATTGTCTATATCTGCACAGTTCTCTCTTGTATGAACTTCATTGACTTTTGTAGTTCACTCAGTGGTCCATAAAGTTGATCTTCCACTGCTGTTTCTCTAGGCTAGGATGTTGGTGAACTAATGGCATACTTTGTAATTTCCCTCATTTCTCAGCTACACCTTTGTACAATAGAATGTTCATCTCCTGCTGGCACTTTAATCTGGCCTAGTTACTCTATGTTGTGAGTACACTTTTGAAAATAGCTTTCTAGGTGTTTTGTTCGAGAGTCGGCTTTTGATAGCTGGCATTATGAGAATACATATAACTAGTATGCGTTACAATTCTTTAACATACGCAAAATATTCATATGTTATTTGTTCTTTTCAACAGAGACTAGACTTTATATACATCCTCATCTTCAACTTCTGGTCATGAATAAACATGACTTCTCGTTATGATACCATGAAGGCCACACAAAATTTCTACACTAAATGACATAAACATCCCTGGAATTACTCCTTTAAAATCTTGTAACATTTCTGTTCATTGTTGACTATCAGAGGCACCAGGTTTAAATGTTCCAACTAATAATCATGTGTGTACACAGGAAAATATTTGTGCATTTTACGTCTCTCTCTCCTCTCTCTCTCTCTCTCTCTCTCTCTCTCTCTCTCTCTCTCCATTTTCTTGTAAAGAAAATAGCAATCAAGTCAAAATATACCATAAACAAAAGCACTAACATTCATACATCTAGAAAACACCATTCACAATTTGAGCTGTACAGTACATGTAAAGAAAAGTCAATGCAAGGGTTAGAACAAGATGACAAAAACACCACAGAAGAAACAATAATTATATACATTCCAATGCAAAGTGACATGGCCACAATTCTAGTTTTTTTTTTTTTTTTGGTCTCAACCCATCCAAAGCTAGCATTCATCCTTTGTGCTTGGCATCATCTGTTCACATTAGCAGTTCATTAAGATTACTGTATCAGTTCACAAAATGAATGACTGGCCATGACATAAAGATGGGGACGACAAAGCAGATGATTTGATTAATACATAACAACAGTATCTATATAAGTACACGGTGCAATGACCACATGTTCTGTACAGCATTTCTCTGAAATCTAGACAACCATTTATTTATAAAAAGTACAAACTAATCACCCACAACCATCACATATATCCATCACCCTTTCGTGTTCACACCCTAGAAGAGGTTCATGACTGTTGCTAATGATTTTTTTTTTATACAAATGAAGTAAAGTACAAATGCACAGTATTATACTTACAACACCAGTAAACAGTAAAATGTTTGAGAGGCATGCATTCTTCCTGGGGCAACATTCAGATGTGAGTCATTGCCCATTTCATAATCACTCAAAAATAAAACTGGGACTTCAGAGCACAGATATTGCCAAAACAATTCTTAGAATATTTTGGACCAAGAAGAGGAGAAAAACTGACATACTAAAATATAACTGAAGAAAACTGGCTCATAAATAACATTTCTTCTTCTTCTTTTTCGTTCATCCGGAGTTTTTTTTTTCGGATGTGATTGCGTTGTGCCTGTTTACAGCAGAGCTGCGTTCTTGCGCCGTTAGGCCGACACATCCGACTTCTGCGGGCATTTGTTGACCAGGTTAACCTTCCCGGGGATTAATAGCATTTTATTCCCCCTCTTGCTCACTCTGAGCTCAAGCATGGTGCATACATGCTACTTCTAGTACTGAAGGACTGATTTTGTATGTGGATTAGCTTTCCCTATTACCAGTGTCCCTCGCCACCAGACAAACTCACTGTGACTTCAGAGATACTTGTAAATTAAGTCCCCAAGTCAAAGATGAAAAGTCAACATTGTAATCAAACTTACAGGTGATGGAATTGAACCCCCTGTCTCAGCATCAGCACACTGGATGTTTAAGAACAAGCACTCTTATCCATTCGGCCAGGCTGACCTCTATAAATAGTATCACCTCTTAGAAACTGGAATACTCTGGCCATATTAACACCTCAACAGTTTTATTCCGAGTCTGGTTGGTGTTACATGCATACATTTATAGCCTGAATCCACCAAACATGATAACAGATGTGTTCTATTGGGCTCATCTTTTAATTTGTGATGCCATATGCACTAAATTACTGAACATAAACACAGGATTAGTCAGCTGCTTGCCAGTTAGCTACTTCATGTTAATTGTATAATTCATTAGTCAAAAACATTACTGGCAGGTGAGACTAGAAGTAAATTAACAGATAACTGGAACTAATAAAAGTAAGTGAGATATTAGTGATACATATTTGTGTGATGGAGTGCCTGCTGCCTATTTATTTTTATTTTACACCCATTTACTTCACCATGTCACAGAAGTGTCTTATTCATCACACTTCTTTCTGCTTTGCATGTGGTGAACATACCCATTTACACCAATGAGGTTTAAAAAAATAAACACTACTTTTATTTTGGATTTAAAGTTGAACATCAAGGCAATAGTTGGACCAGTCAAATTTCTTGTGTGATGATAAAAAATACTCCTGGGATGGAAAAACACGTCATTTCACCAAGCATATTCTTGGAATAATTGTTTAGAGAACCTATAACTACACAACAGATTGCTATTTCTACCCTCTAAATACAAAAGCAATCATTGCAACAATAAATAACTCCATGAGATACCCTCCCCAAAAAGACCAATTTTCACTACAAGTGATGAATTTGTCCAAAACCATTTTTGAAATATCAAATAATGCAGATTCAAAAGGTCTCGAGCCTCAGGAATTAAGGCCGCATGGTTTTGGCAGTCGCTGTGAACTGTGCAAGTTAGGGTTTTCTTTTTGCCCTAACAGAAAAATATCCATCGCCTTATCAAGGATTCGGCCCAGGTCTCCTGAATGTCAGCCTGATGTTCTAGCCAATTTTCATAACAACCATCATGATTCACAATCTGTTGTTAATGCCGCGCACGCACATGCGTGTGTGTTTTGTAAGTAAAGGACCCTCTCTCTCCGTCTGTCTGTGTGTGTTTAAGTACCCTCTCTATGTTTGTGTGTGTGTGTTGTAAGTAAAGGACCCTCTGTGTGTGTGTGTTGTAAGTAAAGGACCCTCTGTGTGTGTTTAAGTACCCCCCTCTCTCTCTTTCTGTGTGCGCATGTATGTGTGTGTGTGTGTGTGCGCGCGCGAGCACACAGGTTTTTTTTTGTTTTTGTTGTAAGTAAGTAAAGGATCTCTACAAGCCTTGTAACATTTCAGGCATATGGTGCTGGCCTTATACTTCAGCAGACCAATCGGCGCTCAAAAGGTCATGTGGTCAATCTAATGGTGGCCTCCCGTACTTCCCAAGATTTCCTGTGACCATTTTAGGTTGGCTCAACCTGGAAAGCCCCGTCAATTGTTAATTGTTAGCGCAATATTAATTCTGCCATGGCAGAATCTAGGCTGTGAATATTTGTCCTTCCTAATGGAAATACTTGCACTTGTTGTCTGAACCTACAGCAAACATGAAATAGGAATGTGATCAGGGGAAGTTGAGTTCACCAGACGTTCAACATCAGAAAGTCTTCAGAAACTGTGTAGATCTAAAGGTCACTCTGCTAGGGCTATACATTTGGTTGCAGTAAGTATTGTGTTTTATCTGAAGGGGGAGGGGCTTGAAAAACAATGACATTGTGACTTTCTTCTTAGTCTCACTTGAAGTTAATAGTTGTAATATGTTATTATGTGTGTGAGTGCATGGTTAATTTTTAAAAAAAATATATAATTGCTTTTCGATAAAAAACAAAACCTTACCTCGTAGGGAAATGTGATGCTCATATTTAGATTCAGCACACAGAATACTACAAGAAACAGGTATTGTCATTTGCATTACTAGGACACAAGTTTTGTTTCTCAGACTTATCACACAGGATTGAAAACAATAACTATCATTACTAATTAAAGTTACTGGCATGTCCTTTGCAGAGTACCACAATCAACGCCAACATTTATTGGCCTTTTTTAATGATTTTCTATGCAATTTTACATTCAGTGTTCATTGCTTTCTGAACAGCAGGTGTTCGTGCATTGTAATATCAAAAGAAAGCGATCCGCTCCAAAATTGTCTGACAGGAGGGTTTTGTTAATGTCCGAGAAACAAAGTCTGTTTGCCCAGCTAGTCATCACAGTGTAATTGCCCGAGTTCCACCCCCCCCCCCCTTTTTTTCCATCTCTAATACACAAGAGCCATGGCAGCGAAGTGGCTAGCATTCTTGCCTGGAAGTTGTGTTTTTGAAACCCCATACAAAGATTTTTTTTAATGTATCTGGACTCCAAGGATGACCTAGTTGAACACCAGGACATGTGATGGGAAGTAAAGGAGGCTGGCATGACAGTGACTGCATCAGCCACTGAGTGTGAATAGTCTGTAAAAACATGGGGCGAGCGTTACATACCAAATACACATCCAGGTTTGTAAAAGGGTGCTTACTTTTTTTTAAACCACTAATAAACACTGAAATCCCTTGCCTTACCCGAGAATGAAACTCAAACCTTCTGTTGCGAGAGGCTGTGTCATAATTGCTTAACCACTCATTATTCGAAGATAAAACTGGTAACTGTAGGTTTTCCTCCTCATTAAGCAAAGCTGTGAGTCACAGGATAACACAAAAAAATTACATTTGAAACACATTTTCCTCCCAGGAACTGAAGTGATAAAACATTTCTGAATGAAAAACTGTTGAGTTTGGTACTGGCTGGCTAACTGAACATCACAACACAGGCATGAGCATCCACTTATGAGAAAACAGGCGTCCAAGTTGCTCTTAAATACAATATCCTTCCGTGAAATTCTTGGAGGCATCATAGACACATCTCTATATACAGGATCAATACACATGGCCATATAAAAACGCTTGTCAACTCCACCAACGAAAAACTATCATGAAGTAATGACAGTGAGTACTTATGTTTTTGAAGACAACACAAAGCAGCAAATATCTGTACAACTATGACTCACTAAACTACACATTCATGACGAGTAAGCTGGTATTGTTGTCCCTCACTGTCCATTTAGCCTGACACAAAGGCAGAAGTCACACAGACGTACATACTCTGCAAAGTGAGTTATCTGGTGTCTGTGTTATATCTCTCCCCTACGAAAATTAATCCCGATAAATGCCAAAAAATTATCTAACATAAGGTCACGAAGTGGCCCTCCTTTTGCACCAAAATGTCCCCTTGCTTGTAGCATTCAGTAAATCTCAAAACACAGACACAAAACTCTATACAATTTTATAATCAGCTTTCACTGAATCCGAGCAATCTTCTCTCCAGCGGTTGAGATAGTTCCAAATAGGCTGAGGCTGCTATTCCATCTGGCCAAACTTGTGTATTCGATGTGGTTTGGGCTTACACTACTGACTCATTGGTTCTGTGGATAAATATTCTACTAGAGAATGTCCTCCAGGAATGGAAGGTTTTTCCAGTCCAAATCCACACCCCGGATGTGATGCCCACGATGACAGTCATTAAATATTTGATCATGAAGACGTTGAAGTCTGGCCAAGGTTTGGAGGTTATTCCGTATGGACAGTTGCTATGTAAACGCTTGCATTCACCACCATACCAGGTTACCATCCATTTATCTCGGAAAGCCTGCTCGTAGAAAAGGCAAGCAATGACAATGGTTGCTGGAACAGTGTAAAGAACTGAAAAAATTCCAATTCGTACCATCAACTTCTCCAGTTTGTCAGTTTTGGTGCCGTCACTCTTCATGATTGTACGAATGCGAAATAAAGATACAAAGCCAGCCAGGAGAAAAGATGTGCCGATGATGAGGTACACAACAAGAGGAGCCAGCACAAATCCCCGGAGAGCATCCACATCAAAGATACCTGTATAGCAAACACCACTGAGAACATCTCCATCAACCTGACCCATAGCCAGGATTGCAATGGTTTTAATAGCAGGTACAGCCCAGGCCGCCAGGTGAAAATATTGGGAGTTGGCTTCAATGGCTTCGTGGCCCCATTTCATGCCTGCAGCCAGGAACCATGTCAGAGTTAAGATAACCCACCAGATGGAGCTGGCCATACTAAAGAAGTACAGCATCATAAAGAGAATAGTACAGCCTTCCTTCTTAGTTCCTTGAGTCACAACCTGCAACATCTTTTCCTTTTGGGTATCAATATTTTGAGGTTCAAATGGACCGCTGCATGAAATTTTTTCCCTGAGAGCAAATCCAACTACGTAGGCAAGAGCCACCATAAAGTAACATCCAGAGAGGAAAATGATTGGTCGTTCAGGGTATCGAAACCTCTGCATGTCGATGAGGAATGTCAGTACGGTGAAAAGTGTGGAGGCCAGGCATATACACGACCAAACCCCAATCCACCATTTGGCAAAATTACGTTCTTTTGAATCAAAGAACATATCATTACAAGGGGCACCACAGTTCTTCTTCACATCATCTCCAATTTTCAGATGGTAGTCGAACCCGTTGGGCGTAGTGAGAACGGTTGGACATCTGATGTCTAGGTCATGTGTTGGTCTATTATCCCATTGTGGATGGGTCTCTCCTACAGAGGGGAAAAAAGGGTAAATGTATTCACAATGAATCAGTTAACAAAATCACACAATAATAGTTATTCTGTACCTTAAACTTTCAAGGTAGTTTAATAATTAAGACACTTGTTTGCAAACAGCGGTTCAGGGTTTATTCTCAGAAGATAAGTGTTTCTTTTTTATTGATTCATGGACAGTATTAATCACTATTACCTAGGGTGTTTTTTTTTTTAATTGTTTCGTGGACAGTATTAACCACTATTACCTAGAGTACGTATCTAAAAAAAAACATGTAGAAACGTATACAAGAACAATGAATGCACAGTAAGAATAAATGGAGGACACTCAGAACCCACCATAAGATTCGGAGTACGGCAAGGTTGTGTGCTGTCCCCCCTCTTGTTCATAACCTATATATACAGCATTTGTAAATAAACCAGCATAGCAGAGACCGTAATAACACCACGTGATGAACAGAACACAGAAGAAGAATCAACAGCAAATAACACCATTAAAGAACTCCCATTTGAGGATAATCAAGCACTAATTGCAAAATCAGAAGCAGAATTACAAGACCAAATAAATAGCCTAAACGAAATGTTTAAGGAGCGTAACATGAAAATTAGCATCATTAACCTAGAAGTAATTACTATAACCAAATAAGACAAAAACAACAAAGATTGATCTAAAAGAACACCCCCTGAAACAAGTAAAGAGCTTCAAGTACTTAGGAAGTATAATATCATCAAATGGCAAATCAGAAGATGAGATCAAAAATAGATGCAATAATTGGACAAATGGCACCAAACTAAAGAACAAACACGTATCAAAGGAGGAGGAAAAAGAAAAGGAGGAGGAAAAAAAAAAGAGAGAGAGAGAGAGAGCAGGGGGGAGAGAGAGAGAGAGAGAGAGAGAGAGAGAGAGAGAGAGAGAGAGAGAGAGAGAGAGAGAGAGAGAGAGAGAAGAGAGAGAGAGAGAGAGAGAGAGAGAGAGAGAGAGAGAGAGAGAGAGTTGTTCACCACAAGTGTTTTATGTTCATAATTTTGCAATTAAATTGATTGTCCCATGGGCATAACCCCTCAATACCCAATTTGCCACATCTAACAGATCACTTTGTGCTTCTCACACACACAAAAAAGATGGACAAGCAATAACTTTCATACCATGAAGAGAGGACATGGCCAGAATGAACCCTGACTCTAGCACATCAGAAGCTCCACATCGCATATGCAAGGCATCCTGATAGTAGTGTTAGCAACATGTCTACTGCAGTGAATGTTTGTGAGGCATCCAGATGGTAGAGAGTTAGCTACGTACTTAGAGCAGTGAATATTTGTGAAGCTCCAGATGGTAGAGAGTTAGCTACGTACTTAGAGCAGTGAATATTTGTGAAGCTCCAGTTGGTAGAGAGTTAGCTACGTACTTAGAGCAGTGAATATTTGTGAAGCTCCAGTTGGTAGAAAGTTAACTATGTGGCTAATGCAGTGAATGTTTGTCAGGCATCCAGTTGGTAGAGAGTTAGCTATGTACTTAAGGTAGTGAATGTTTATGAAGAATCCTGTTGTGCAGTGAATGTTTGTGAGAGGATCCTGTTGGTACAGTGTTAGCTATGTGCTTAGGGCAGTGAATGTTTGTGAGAGGATCCTGTTGGTACAATGTTAGCTATGTGCTTAGGGCAGTGAATGTTCATGAAGAATATTGTGCAGTGAATGTTTGTGAGAGGATCCTGTTGGCACAGTGTTAGCTATGTGCGCAGGGCAGTGAATGTTTGTGAGAGGATCCTGTTGGTACAGTGTTAGCTAAGTATTTAGGGCAGTGAATGTTTGTGAGAGGATCCTGTTGGTACAGTGTTAGCTAAGTATTTAGGGCAGTGAATGTTTGTGAGAGGATCCTGTTGGTGCAGTGTTAGCTAAGTACTTTGGGGCTGTGAATGTGAGAGGATGTTGGTGGTGGAGAGTTAGCTACATATTTAGGGCAGTGAATGTTTGTGAGAGGATCCTGTTGGTACAATGTTAGCCATGTGGTTACTGCAGAGAGTGTATCCCTGTTGGTACAAAGTTATCTAAGTACTTTGTGCAGTGAATGAGAGAAGGTCCAGTCGGCAGAGAGTTATTAGCTAAGTACTTAGAGGCAGTGAATATTTTGTACTTCGGGCAGTGAATGTTTGTGAGACATCCTGTTGGTACAATGTTAGCTATGTGGTTGCTGTAGTGAATGTTTGTGAGAGGACAGAGTGTTGGCTCTAGGGTGTATGAGGCAGGAGAAATGGCAAGAGATTGAGAGGCTTTTTGCCACGCCGTGATGAGAACAAGTTCTGTAAAGGACCGGCTACTTGATGATTATACACTAGAATGTTTAGTAAAGAATCTGAACAGACCTTGAACATAATACCATAACAGCTTATAAAAGAATATTCACTGGTCAAACACTGTCACAGAGCATAGCTTGACCAAGTGATATTACTTTTAATAAGAAAAATTTAAACATTTCCCGAAAACCATTAATGATGGAAAGGTTCCAAAATTAAGATCAAGAAGAAGAAATAAAAATATTGTTTCACAATCAATCAATCATGTGCCATGCCGGAAAGCGCGGGCGGTCATGACTCGCCATTTCACTCAATCACTAGCGTCATGGATCAGCTCAGTGTTCCTGTCTAGTCCATGCCATGTGGCCAAGCCATCCAGGTATTTTCCTCTCGGTCTTCCTCTTGGTCTGTTCCCTTCGATCTTGCCAGTTGTCACTAAGTTCTCTAATCCATTTCTTCTCATAACATGTCCAAAAAATTTTGACTGTCTATGTCTAATTTCTCTAATCAGTCTACGATTTTCATTTGTCTTCTGTAGTACTTGGCCATTGTTTTTTCTGTCTGTCCATGGTATTCTTTGCATTTTCCTCAGAAACCACATTTCTGCAGCCATCAGATGTTTTTCAGCTTGACTGCTCATTGTCCAAGTTTCACATCCATACAAAAGAACAGGCTCTATGTATCCCCTGAACGCTCTTTTTCTAGTTTCAATTGACATCTTTTTATTGGTCAGAATGTTTTTCATCTTCCTAAAGGCTACTTTTGCCATGGCGATTCTTGTTCTAATCTCTTCAAGGCATCTCCCATCAGATGTTATGACTGTTCCGAGGTAATTGTACCGATTCACTTGTTGAAGAATATTCCCATTTACTTGTATATTACATTGTGGTATTTCGTTCTTCCTAGTGATGACCATAATCTGTGCCTTTTTACAATTTAATTCTAACCCCATTTGCTCACTGTGTACAACAACAGCATCCTACTAATTGCTGCAGATCCTGCTCATTGTCTGCAATCAATACTGTATCATCTGCATATCTAATGTTATTGATGTTTCGTCCTCCAATGCTGATTCCATTTATATCTTCTACATTTCTAAAAATATTTTCACTGTATACGGAAAAAAGATCTGGAGACATTACACATCCCTGCTTAACACCTCTCTTAATAGTCTTGATATTGTCCCACTTCATTATCAATCCTTATGGCAGCTTGTTTCCAATATATGTTTTTTATAAGTCTGTCTTTCCCATCAATTTGTAGATCTGCAAGCATATCCACCATGTTGACATGTCTAACTCTATCAAAATGAAACATCAAATTCCAATTTTAACAGACTGTTTAGAAATGGGTTACCAGTTTTAAATTTAAAACAAGCAGAATTGGTATGCTCTTCACAGAGAAATATTCATGAAAAACTTTTAAAAACATTTCAAATTATTCACAACACTTAAAGAGTCATGTTTTATGCATGGAATAAATTATCACAGAGCAGTCAGCAGAATCTCCTGGTTAGAAAATAATGTTTGTTCAATGGCTGCTTAATGTCTTTGATTTTACTAACCCACACAAATGATTGTTGGGTTCTGGGCAAATGGTGTTACAGGGTTGCCTTGAAGAAAGCAGACAGAATTGTTTGTTAACAATACTGTGGGCCAAATCAGGGTTTTCAAGGAAGAGGGAATGATTGGGTAGGGGGAGAAGATTTACAAGTAATAAGTGATCTGTTTAGCTTCTGTGGTCCTGATCCAAGCAAATGAATCTTGTGTGAATCTGCAACGTGGGCACCCAGAATGGTGTGGATGTAGTGACATGCATCTTTTCTGTGGCAACATATGGATGTAAGATGCATACCTTCTTGTATTATCATCCCTAGCAAGCACTTTCGCTATCATCTTATCAGCATTTTTCGGGAGTTTTATAATTAAAAATTGTTAGGGGGAAATCCAGCAAGCTTATGTTAGAATACAAATAGAATTTTTTGGGGAGATCCTGCAAGTTTATGTTAGAATATAAATATAATGGTGGTGGGTTGTGTCCTGCTAGTGTATGTTAGAATTTGAATAGAATTGTGGTAAAATATCCTGCAAGTTTATATTAGAATACAAATATAAGCATTTCTTCTTCTTCTTCTTCTTCTGCGTTCATCCGGAGTTTTTTTTCGGACATGATTGCGTTGTGCCTGTTTACAGCAGAACTGCGTTCTTGTGCCATTAGGCTGACACATCTTACTTCTGTGGGCATTTGTTGACCAGGTTAACCTTTCCGGGGAAATATAAGCATTTTAACACCCATTCTCATCATTCATTTAGATTTTGATCTCTAAATTAAATGGAGGTTTTCATGGTGAAGTAAACAAGCCACCTGCCTAGCATTGTGAACATCATGGGTTCATTTTTCAGACTTGTCATTTGGTTCACAACCGCAATTTTGTTTTAGAGCCCTGCGGATCGCTGCCAAAGCTAAAGAGTATAGGCAGCTCTGCAGAAAGAGACCGAGCTGTTTGTGATGAATCCCAGTACAATGATACTGATCCTTTTACATGTAAACCTCTTCTACACTTAAACCAAACAAATACAATAGCCTGCAGCAGCTGAATATTTGATACCTCAAGAGGTTTCATTGTTGAGGAGGCAACAACATACTCTATTGTGATATATTGATACACATGAATTTCTTGAAACAAGACACAGATGAGTAGCTTTTATATTTATATTTTCATGCAGTTGTATTGTTATTCATTCTTTGTACCTATATGTGTGAATGATTTCACCTATTTAACTGAAGTACACCAAAGTAGAACATATAATTTTATGGTCTGAGATAAAATTTACACTCTAAAAAGAAATAAGCCACAAGTGAGTTTTAATGTTGTTCTCTGGGTACCTGGTCTGGAGCAGACATCGATTATTATTCATTATCCAGCACTTGTATCCATACAGAACAACCTGCTTGGGGTATTTGTATCCATACAGAACAACCTGCTTGGGGCATTTGTGTCTGTACAGAGTAACCTGCCTGGGGCATTTGTATACAGCAACCTGTTGAGGCACTTGCAGCCAAGTGTCGCGAGATTGCCATGAGTTAAACAGATAAATATTCCCGACGTTTGCTTGGCGTGTATTTTCAGCACCATTATTTTACTAACTGGAAAAACACCGCGGATGTCAAAATCTCAGGACAATATTTGTAGCTGCACGTGTACATCTATAACGGATTTGGAACGGTCGGTGTTGATGGTGACAGGTCCTGGCATCGCCTTGATTAGTTTGTCTACATTTGAATGTAAATGGAAGCAGTGGGGTCAGCCCATCTACACATTTGGTGTTGAGTGAGAAGGAAGGGATACACCGAGCTGGCAGTTCATTACCAGTTAGAATCACATATATTGTCACCACGGAACAGAAGATTGACAAGTTTGTCAACATTTGAATGCAGATGGAAGCCGTGAGATCACAATGGCAGATGTAAAACGGAAGTACTTAGTAGGGAGAAAACAGTACATATGTCAATTCTTGGTTTCCGGAACATGAAGAGTTTGACGGGGTTATTTGCAACTGTTTGTTGGAAGTCGTCATAAAATTCGCTGGCTTGTTTTGAGAATCTTAACAATTACTGACAACTTTGACAGGATTTAAGCCCGGAAAAATGGATCCTTGCAAATGGTTGATATGTCCAAATAACACCTGTGTGGGGGAGAAGAGGATAAAGTCACGTGGACAACTTTGGTAGTTTGCCATATAAACTCTAGTTGGGACCAGCTAGGGAGGACTTGAAATTATGCTTTAGTCAGAGTGCCAGGGCACGGCAGCGCCTAGTGGAAATAATATCTACCGTGTGTTAATTAGTGACTTAATTTTACACGTGCCTATAATGGCAGATGTAGATATGATTGATAGGACTGCAGTGGTGCCATTTAAGGTATAACCTATTATAATATATTCGTTATAATTACTTTAGGCAGTAGCCTTGTTAAACTGTAGTGTGATGATTAGCACTGTTAGTGGAAACTAGCTAGAGTAGGGAAGTGATACTTGACTCTGTTAGCTAGAATAGATTAGTGAAGTGTTGATAAGCTTTACTAGTTGAGAATTGAGTAATGAGGGATAATTGGGATTTCCCGTAGGTGTCCCTTGTGGGAGGGGTTCCACATTCTGTTTGCTGATTTTTTCTTTGTCATAACCTGATTCGACTCTAGGTGGGTAGCTAATCTGCTCTATGACTAAGTCTAGTTAGCTAACGATCATTAGGCAAGGTGATAGGCTTACACTCAGCCGAAAGAATCATGAACTAGTACTATCACCAGGTGTGTTGTTTCTATCCTAGGTTCCCTACCAGATCCAAGGAAGCTCAATAAAGTTTTGGGAAGGAAGAAAATCCCAGTCGGAAGAACACCAGTTCGGCAATCAATAAAGATTGCTTACAGACGTGATTAAAAGCTAGAGGGAGGTTGATTCACCCAACATAGTGAAGATTACAGTTGCACCATACAGCATTAAACAGTGGTAACGAACCGAGAACCGGTTAAGAGTAACTAGTGTTAGTACAGTAACAATTAACATTAGTAATTAGCACTTGCGGACTGAATGGTTCGATGTGCAACGAGGATGATCTGTCGACTAACACTTAACTTTACTAACTGTGTAAACACTAGAAAAGAACTTGTGCAGTTGGTTAGAGAACATTAGGAACGGACATTGTGTAGAGTGAATCCGGTCCATAAGTAACTGTTCATACCACCGGTGTCTATTTCTCATGTTCATGAAATGGGATTACCAGAGGTCTACAGAAGCAAAGCAGTATCCGGCAGGATGGTTCCGGCAACGGGTGAGACGTACTTGTTCTGACGTAACGTGCTGTGGTCTATCTTTGCTGTGATCAGCGGACTGATCTGATGTCTGAGAGTCAGATTCTCTACACTTTATAGAACACGTCACACATTTTCTTCGCATACACGTCTCATACACGTTACACTTTATTTTAATAAATTAATCTTTATTAATTTCTAGAAGCAAGAGTTGTTGAGTATGTTGCGTTGGGGAAGTATGAGAAGGGGGCATAGTACGACAGTGTGAGAGTGATAGGAAAAGGTGTCCATAGGCTGATGGAGTGTGTTGGACGGAAGCTGGTGGATTCTCCAGAATATTGAGGGGGAAAAAATAATATTATAATGTGGGTGTCGGATCTCCTCACTCCAGGGACGACACTTTAAAGGAGGACACGACATTATTGGGGGCTCGTCCGGGATATTTGGACAGTGGGATCTCTCGTAAACGTGATCTTTGGACAGTGGGATCTATCGTAAACGTGATCTTTGGACAGCGAGATCTCCCGTAAACGGAATCCTTGGACAGCGAGATCTCCTGCAAGCAGGAACGTTTGACAGGGGGATCTTCTGACAACGGGGTCTTTTGACACGGGATCCTTAGTTATAAAAGGGAGATATCATTTTGGAGAATCCAGCTAGAGTGAATGTGGATAGGGGTTAGGATTAATATCTTACCTGTTCACACTTCACACGTCTGCATAGGTCTGTGGTCCTGATTCTACTCTTGTCACTGAGTGAATGTACTGTGTGTGGTAATATCGAGATTTATAGTACTTGTTCATATATCGGTATAGTAATTTGTAGTTATATTGTACTAGACCTGCTAGCTTACCTCTCTGTATAATGGCCACCCCTAAACTTAGCACGTTAGAATTAAAGGAAAGGGGGAAGAAATGGGATTGGCGGGGTCTGCTCTAACGGATTACATACAGGAAGTGGAGAGAGAGTATCGTCAAGCAGAAAGGGATGATCGAAAGGCCGAGCTGGAATTGAGAAGGATGGAGTTGGAACAAGCAGCTAAGAAATTGGAAGCTGAGCAAGCAGCTAGGAAATTGGAAGCTGAGCAAGCAGCTAGGAAATTTGAAGCTGAGCAAGCAGCTAGGAAATTAGAAGCTGAACAGGAAGCACAGAAAAGGAGCACGAGTACCGGATGAGGGAACTCGAGTTGAAGAGTCAATCTAATGGAGAAACTGAGGGAGCAGTTGGAGGTTCCTCCATCCCAGGATCAACACCAGTAGGTGGACATGGGTACCATGCTATGAAGTTTCCTTTAGCGGTCTACGAGGAGGACAAAGAGAAGATTGACCAATACCTTCAACGCTTCGAGGCTATGTCAGTTGCTATGGGTCTGGAGCGTAACAAATGGAATCTTAAGCTATCCCAGGGATTACGCGGGACAGGATACGAGGTTTATACTCGCCTGCCACCAGGACATGAGAACAATTATGATGAATTAAAGACGGCTCTGCTGAAACGATTCGAGGTTACATCGCCATACCTACCGGAAAAAATTTCGAGCAGCGAAACGAGAACCGGGAGAGTTGTTTGCCGCCTACAGTTTGCGTCTTAAATCTTATCTCCATAAGTGGATGGATTTGGCTGGGTTCGCACATGACTATGAGAGTCTGGAAGAGCTCATGGTGGTCGACCAGCTGAAGAAGCAAATGTCTAAACCTCTCAGGACGTTCCTGGGAGAACAAGGAGCGGAACGTATTGACCTCGTGAATAAATTAGCAGAACGGTTCGTCGAGGTACATGGGGAGGTAGGGGAAAACCTTTCAACCAACACCAAAAGTCAAGAGAAACATGACAAGAAGAAAGCCAAAAACTCAGGAACCAAAAAGTGGGAACCTTATGTGCAAAAATCAGAGGATAATTCAGAGAAGAAGAAGGAGGGAAGCAAGAGCACCTCAAGCTCTACACCTAAACGACCGTGGTCGGAGAAGTGGTGTTCAATTTGTAAGTCACCCTCTCACAATACGAGGGACTGCAAATCGAAGGCTAAGAACCCTCATTTTGCAGCATGTCAAGTGACTTCCAAGGAGGTTGTCACGGAAAATGCCAAGGTCAACAAGGAAGCTCGCCACCAGGAGAGCTCATTCAAGTCCGACAATAGAAAATCTAGGACAGGGAAATGGTGCAACGAATGCAAGTCAAACACGCACAATGCTATTGACTGCAGGGGAAAGTCAGGAGACACTCAATTCGTCGTGTGCTCAGGGAAACCTAAGGTGGAGCCCACCGAACAGGTCGAGGCCGAGGAAGAGACTCCAGACCAGGAGAAACCACCTGTAGTGGAATTGGTAGAGGTTAACGGTCGTCAAGTGGAGTGTTTATACGACACAGGACTGGACGGGGAGGCCGTGATTTCTGCGGATCTAGTACATCCAGAACAATTCACAGGTGAAACATTGGATATACAGCCTGCACAGAAGAGTGCTGTAACCATGAAGTTGCCCATTGCTAATGTGGAGATTCGGTCAAGGTACGTCACCGGCACCATCAAGGCCGCTGTATTGACCGATCCCATTTTTCCAGTCATCCTAGGTTGCCGGTATGTCTTTCTGGGAATGCCCAGGGAGCCTATTCATATGGGAGCAATGCAGACTCGCTCTCAGGCGAAAACGGAAGAGGCAGACGCAATTGTGACTAACCCAATGCCGGGGGAGCTACGAACTGCCCAGAGTGAGGATGATACTTTACGTCCTTGCTACAAAAAGCTGCAGAAAAGTGCTGATCCACCAGGACGGGGGCAGTACTACATGAAGAATAGGATACTCTACAGGAGAGCAGGAAGGGGAGACAACCTATACGGTCAGTTGGTCGTCCCAAAAGCTCATCGGTCCCAGATTCTTCATATGGGGCATACCATCTCCTTTAGTGGACACATGGGTATTGCCGCCACCATGCAGCGGATTTCCTGCCACTACTATTGGCCGGGAATGACAGATGATGTGCGTCGGTATGTGAAGTCATGCCCTGAGTGCCAGAGGGTGGCACCGAAACACTGGACAGCACCGGTGATGTTGGGTGAGATGCCCATCATGAACTCTCCTTTCGAGAGGGTAGCCATCGATATCGTGGGTCCACTTCCCAGGACTAGGAAGAGGAACATGTATACACTCACAATGGTGGATTGCTGTACAATGTGGGGTGAGGCTATACCGTTGACCACGATTGACTCGAAAAGAGTGGCGGACGCACTGATGGAGGCCTTTACCAGATTAGGCTTTCCGGATCAAATTCTGACGGACAATGGATCTCAGTTTTGTGGAAAACTCATGGAGGAGGTATTTAGGGTGTTTCACTCTAACCACATACATACCAGCCCTTACCACCCTCAAGCCAATGGACAAGTAGAGCGTTTCAACGGCACGTTGATGACAATGCTCAGGAAATTAGCGCAGGAAAAACCTGATAGGTGGGATGAATATATCCCAGCAGCACTCTTTGCCTATCGGGAAGTTCCTCATGGCTCAACAGGACTACCACCCGCTACGTTGCTGTTTGGTCGTCCAATCAAAGGACCGTTGGAAGCCATGTTGAGGAGTTGGACTGAAGAGGGGACGTCAGAAGAAGTGATCTCATCCTATCAATACGTGGAGGAACTGAAAGAAAAACTCCACAAGGGATGGACTCTGGCAAATCAAAACTTGAAAAAGGCCAGGAAAAGACATGCGGCTTACTACAACCGTAGGTCTAAAGAAAGATCTCTAGAGGTGGGAGATAAAGTCTTGTTGCTACTCCCAACGGGAAACAACAAACTGGAGATAGGTTGGCAAGGACCATTTCCCGTGGAAAGGGTGATATCCAGAACCAACTATCAGATCCGGATCCGGGGAAAGTCGAAGATTTTCCATATCAATCTCTTGCGGAAATACGAAGAGAGACCCGGAGACAAGGCAGCTCACCTCATGGCAATGGCAGTTGCAGTGGAGACAGAAGTGAGAACCAGCGAGGGCAGGGAATATCCCTTAGTACACCAGGAAACCTATAGGGATGTACAAGTGAACCCTGATCTGACCTCCCAGGAGAGGGAAAGGATAACCCAGGTTCTCAAGTCTCATAAGGAGATACTGACTGATAAACCAGGACGAACGAGGTTGGTGGAGTTCGAGATGACTTTGACCACACAGGAGCCTGTTCGCCAAAAGGTTTACCCAGTGCCATTCTCTAAAGAAAAGGCCCTGGAGGAGGAAATAAAAAAACTGCTGGAGGATGACGTGATTGCACCATCCACATCCCCATACAATGCGGGGGTAGTTTTGTTACGCAAACCAAGTGGAGAACACAGGTTGTGTATAGATTACCGACTGCTGAACAGTCATACACAGTTTCAGGTGGAACCTTTGCCGAATCCAACTCAGTTATTCGCTAGGCTCCATAAGGCTCGGTACTTTTCAAAGGTGGATCTGAGTCGGGGGTACTATCAGATACCAGTCAAACCGGAGATTCGACCACTGTTAGCTTTCAGTACACCCAGTGGACACTACGAATTCAAGGTCATGCCCTTTGGACTCAGCAATGCACCTAGTGTGTTTACACGCATGATGAGGACTTTACTAGATCCGTTACAGGATCCGTCCATCATCTCATTCATGGATGATATTCTGATTTCCAGTGACAGCCTGGATGACCACTTACAATCCTTGGAGAGAGTGTTTAATAGGCTCAAGGAAGCAGGGCTTACTGCTCGTCCAACCAAGTGCATGATTGGTTACCAGACTCTGGAATTTCTAGGTCACACCATCACTCCAGGACACATTGTTCCAGAAGAGAAGAACCTGGAGAAAATCAGAAATGCACCAAGGCCAAAAACGAAGAAGGATGTGCGATCTTTTCTCTCGTTGTGTGGGTTCTACCACAAATTTATCCCACATTTCACGGAACTGGGAGCTCCGTTGACCGAAACCTTGAAAAAGGGATTCCCGGATCAAATCATTTGGACACCAGAATGTGAGAATGCCTATAGTCAGTTAAAGGAGGCCTTGGTCAGCAAACCTGTATTACAGCTCCCTGACCTTTCCAAACCATTTGTGTTGAGAACGGATGCGAGTGGGATTGGAATTGGAGCCGCTTTGTTACAGGAAGGAAAAGACGATGCTTCGGTTTTGAAACCTGTGGCATACGCAAGTAAGAAACTTCTACCGGCGGAGAGGAATTATTCAACCGTCGAGAGAGAATGCTTGTCCCTCGTATGGGCAGTGCAAAAATTTCAGCCATATTTGTATGGAGTTAAGTTTCGGGTTCAGTCGGATCATCAGCCCCTGATGTTCCTGGCTACTTCTCAGAAGCTCAACGCACGTTTGATGCGGTGGTCGTTGTGACTTCAACCGTATAATTTCACAGTAGAGTACATTCCTGGGAAGGAAAATGTTGGAGCGGATTTCTTGTCAAGACACCCAGCTCCTGAAGAAGAGGAATGAATTATCTGGATTTAACTCATGGTGGAGGAGAGTGAGATGGACTACTCTCTTAAGAGGGGGCCTATGTCGCGAGATTGCCATGAGTTAAACAGATAAATATTCCCGACGTTTGCTTGGCGTGTATTTTCAGCACCATTATTTTACTAACTGGAAAAACACCGCGGATGTCAAAATCTCAGGACAATATTTGTAGCTGCACGTGTACATCTATAACGGATTTGGAACGGTCGGTGTTGATGGTGACAGGTCCTGGCATCGCCTTGATTAGTTTGTCTACATTTGAATGTAAATGGAAGCAGTGGGGTCAGCCCATCTACACATTTGGTGTTGAGTGAGAAGGAAGGGATACACCGAGCTGGCAGTTCATTACCAGTTAGAATCACATATATTGTCACCACGGAACAGAAGATTGACAAGTTTGTCAACATTTGAATGCAGATGGAAGCCGTGAGATCACAATGGCAGATGTAAAACGGAAGTACTTAGTAGGGAGAAAACAGTACATATGTCAATTCTTGGTTTCCGGAACATGAAGAGTTTGACGGGGTTATTTGCAACTGTTTGTTGGAAGTCGTCATAAAATTCGCTGGCTTGTTTTGAGAATCTTAACAATTACTGACAACTTTGACAGGATTTAAGCCCGGAAAAATGGATCCTTGCAAATGGTTGATATGTCCAAATAACACCTGTGTGGGGGAGAAGAGGATAAAGTCACGTGGACAACTTTGGTAGTTTGCCATATAAACTCTAGTTGGGACCAGCTAGGGAGGACTTGAAATTATGCTTTAGTCAGAGTGCCAGGGCACGGCAGCGCCTAGTGGAAATAATATCTACCGTGTGTTAATTAGTGACTTAATTTTACACGTGCCTATAATGGCAGATGTAGATATGATTGATAGGACTGCAGTGGTGCCATTTAAGGTATAACCTATTATAATATATTCGTTATAATTACTTTAGGCAGTAGCCTTGTTAAACTGTAGTGTGATGATTAGCACTGTTAGTGGAAACTAGCTAGAGTAGGGAAGTGATACTTGACTCTGTTAGCTAGAATAGATTAGTGAAGTGTTGATAAGCTTTACTAGTTGAGAATTGAGTAATGAGGGATAATTGGGATTTCCCGTAGGTGTCCCTTGTGGGAGGGGTTCCACATTCTGTTTGCTGATTTTTTCTTTGTCATAACCTGATTCGACTCTAGGTGGGTAGCTAATCTGCTCTATGACTAAGTCTAGTTAGCTAACGATCATTAGGCAAGGTGATAGGCTTACACTCAGCCGAAAGAATCATGAACTAGTACTATCACCAGGTGTGTTGTTTCTATCCTAGGTTCCCTACCAGATCCAAGGAAGCTCAATAAAGTTTTGGGAAGGAAGAAAATCCCAGTCGGAAGAACACCAGTTCGGCAATCAATAAAGATTGCTTACAGACGTGATTAAAAGCTAGAGGGAGGTTGATTCACCCAACATAGTGAAGATTACAGTTGCACCATACAGCATTAAACAGTGGTAACGAACCGAGAACGGTTAAGAGTAACTAGTGTTAGTACAGTAACAATTAACATTAGTAATTAGCACTTGCGGACTGAATGGTTCGATGTGCAACGAGGATGATCTGTCGACTAACACTTAACTTTACTAACTGTGTAAACACTAGAAAAGAACTTGTGCAGTTGGTTAGAGAACATTAGGAACGGACATTGTGTAGAGTGAATCCGGTCCATAAGTAACTGTTCATACCACCGGTGTCTATTTCTCATGTTCATGAAATGGGATTACCAGAGGTCTACAGAAGCAAAGCAGTATCCGGCAGGATGGTTCCGGCAACGGGTGAGACGTACTTGTTCTGACGTAACGTGCTGTGGTCTATCTTTGCTGTGATCAGCGGACTGATCTGATGTCTGAGAGTCAGATTCTCTACACTTTATAGAACACGTCACACATTTTCTTCGCATACACGTCTCATACACGTTACACTTTTATTTTAATAAATTAATCTTTATTAATTTCTAGAAGCAAGAGTTGTTGAGTATGTTGCGTTGGGGAAGTATGAGAAGGGGGCATAGTACGACAGTGTGAGAGTGATAGGAAAAGGTGTCCATAGGCTGATGGAGTGTGTTGGACGGAAGCTGGTGGATTCTCCAGAATATTGAGGGGGAAAAAATAATATTATAATGTGGGTGTCGGATCTCCTCACTCCAGGGACGACACTTTAAAGGAGGACACGACACCAAGCAACATTACTGACTTTGTTTAACATTTCATTTGTATTTCTGTTTTGTTGATTTGATTCTTGTTATTTTAAATCTTTATTGTATTTTCTATTTTATTTCTACCTACACTTCACTGTCATTGAAGATATCATTATGTTTTTGTTATCATAATCTTTTCATACACCCTAATTATATTCTTTACCGCACATATGTTGTTGTATATTTTTATTAAATGTCTTCTTTTCATATCCTTATTCTCACGTTAAACGTTGTATCTGTTTTCATATCCATATTCTCACATGTAAACATCACATCTATTTTCATATCCATATTTTCATGTTTAAACATCACATCCATAATCTCAAGTTTAAACATGACATCTACTTTCATATCCATATTCCCAAGTTTAAACATCTCTATTTTCATTTCCCCGATCTCATGATCAGAATGTAGGAAGGAAATGAGTTTTCCACTGGACTTTATTATCAATCAATCATGTGCCATGCTGGAAAGCGTTGGCGGTCACGACTCACCATTTCACTCGATCACCAGAGTCGTGGATCAGCTCAGTGTTCCTGTCTCATCCATGTCATGTGACCAAGCCATCCAGGTATTTTTCTCTCGGTCTTCCTCTTGGTCTGTTCCCTTCGATCTTGCCAGTTGTCACTAAGTTCTCCAATCCATTTCTTCTCATAACATGTCCAAAAAGTTTTGACTGTCTACGTCTAATTTCTCTAATCAATTTACGATTTTCATTTGTCTCCTGTAGTACTTGGTCATTGGTTTTTCTGTCTGTCCATGGTATTCTTCCGGTAAAATGGCGAAGACGGGATGCATTTATTCTTCGGGGTGACGCTGTTTTAGTGTTTTTCCTATGGATTATGTGGAGTTATTTCGTATTCGTTTATTGGAAGTGTTCAAAAGAAGCCACGGATTGCAGGTGGTGGATGAAATTTTGAGGTTAAGGTCTCAAGTTTCGCGATGGCAGGCAGAGGAGCTCTTTCTCGAGTCAATGGTGCGGTCACCCGACCAGTACGGTCGCTGCCATATAGGAAAGCAGCGGAAAACTACCTCTTTAACAGTGCCTAGTACATTTATGATTCGCCTAAAGACTGATAATCGCAAGACAAGGACAGAGACGTTAAAATTACCAACATGGAACGTTAGGACGTTAAACAACCTTATTATATTGACATCATTATACCGAGGCCTAACACATCACACTCCAATGGCATATCGAACATGGGACTACTTTTACCTTTATAAAGTGTCTATTGTTATTTCATAAAATGGAAGTTCTATTTATTTATTCATGTCTTTACAGCAATCATGACATGCATATTGTGCTCTGCACATTCCCCATACAAATGTGTGGTGTTATACTTTTGCTACTGCGTATTTTGTGGGTTATATAATCCTGTATTTCTGCTTGCATACTTACAACTTTTCACTGAGTGACTTCTTGTTTATGTATATGTTCATTTGTCTACGTTATGTTGATTCAGCTTCATAAGCCAGAACTCTTTTTACATTCACGTAAGTCTGACCTTGCTATTTCAATTTTCATTTTATTCATCTTTGTATCTAGCACACAAGTTTTTTTACTTACAGGTCTTTGTGCATTATGCCATTTAACTGTCTGTGGGTCATTTCATTCTTTTGTATAGCCATTTGTTCAAATTGTGCCTGACATCTCTTGTATTCTCTAATCTATAGCAGGGATTCTCAAACCTTTATTGTGCCACTTGAAAAATGTTTGGGGGTATTTTAGATGTTACTGAAAAATGACCACAGCCAACTGTTACTGAAAAATGACCACAACCAACTGTTATTGAAAAATGATGACAACCAGCTGTTACTGAAAAATGACCACAACCAACTGTTATTGAAAAATGACGACAACCAGCTGTTACTGAAAAATTGCCACAACAAACTGTTATTGAAAAATTACCACAACCAGCTGTTATTGAAAAATTACCACAACCAGCTGGTGTTGAAAAATTACCACAACCAGTTGTTATTGAAAAATTATCACAACCAGCTGGTATTGAAAAATTACAACCAGCTGGTGTTGAAATATTACCACAACCAGCTGGTGTTGAAAAATTACCACAACCAGCTGGTGTTGAAAAATTGACTAATGAACAAGTTCTGCAAACTTTAACAAAGCAAAGACAACTTCCTAAAGTAATTATAAAGAGACAGCTTTCATAGCTTTGACACTCATAAGGAAGAAGATTGCAATGTGTCATGCTATTCTGCAATATGGTGTTCTCTCCCCAACACTTTTCCTCATCTACATCAATGACCTAGTGGCTAAACTTCCACGTGGAATTAAAGTGGTAATGTGCACTGATGATCTGGTACGATGGTGCACAAATGAACATGTGGCCACCAGAAAGCTAAAAATAGCTATAGATGCATTAGCTATGTTAGCAAATAAATGGTGTGCTAGCATAAACATTGACAAATGTAGTACTACTTTTCACCCACTCCCCAAAACAAAAGGCATGTACTATCCAGAATAATGAAATACCCCTAAGAGAGGGTAAACAACCCACATGCCTCGGAGTCACATTCAATGCCAGGCTGACATGGAGAAAACAATAACTAGGCGGCAACAAAAGTTAGGAGAAAGATAGTCATCTTGAAAATACTAATTGGGAAAATACTTAGCAAAGTTTACCAACCAAGCATCATATGACCCAGCCAGGAATAAATCAACTGCATGGTGATCAGTATCAAATATCACACTACAAGAGCTGGACAAGATGCAAAATCATAAGCAAGGTGCAAAAATGTATGGTGGAGATGGAGAAGCAGTTGATAGCCCCATGAATATCCCAGAAGGAACCCCATGGAGACAGGAACACAGACTGCTAGTACGCATCCATACAAAAGTTAAAGCAAGTTCAACATGGAAGAATAGAACAGTGTACAATGCAGAGGGGCTATTCTCAGTTTTCTTGATGAAGAATACCCACAGGACTGCTGGAAGTCTACATAGATGGGTCGGCACACAATGCTGTTAGAAATGGAGTAGGGGGAGTGTGCACAGCATACTCAAATAATGCCACGGTATTGGCCAAAGTACAAACAGGAAATTACTGTCGTAACTATGACGCAGAAATCCAGAAAATCAAAATAGTAACAGAAAAATTACTTAATGTCAAGCATGGTATACAGCTTGTGGTGCTATTGACAGATGCAAAATAAGTACTTAAGGTACTCCAGTCTGGAAAATTGTCAGTACTACAGACTAAACTAGGCGTATAAAGTGACCTACCATACAGTGAGACTCGCTGTCTCACTGTGGAGTGTCTGGAAACGACAGAACTGACAACTAGCTACGGAAGGTGCAACAGAAGGGCAACCTAATATACCAGTCACATATGACCAAAAGACAAGAATCATCACATCAAGGTGCCATGTGTATACAAAATGTAAGATAGGCAAATCAGCCACATATGGATTAGCCCACCAGACAGAATTATATACTCCCAGACTGTCCTGAACATGACATCAAAGCCAACCTGGCCAAAAGCAACAACGGTTGAAGTTAAACTTTACGGATCACCGAGTTAACTAAAAAAGACAATGAGGTTTATACAAGAGACAACATTGCACATACAGGCAATCTATTTCAAGCAAGTGAAGGAAGAAAACAAAATGAATTGGTCAGATTTTAAGACATGAACAAACACCAAAGTACTAGAAGAAAAATACTGGGACAAAGCAAGGAGTCATCATCATCATGTGCGATTAGCTAAGGAAGGAGCAAAAGAAGAACAGCCTGATGTGCCCGTTACCATCAAAAGAAAATAATAATCAAATCAGTCAGAAAGCCACTAAAACCTGCTCAAGACGACTACCATATTATGGACAGACCAGAACAAGTCGTTATTCTGTGCCTCAGAACAGGACACAATAGATTACGCAACCACATGTATACAAAATTCAAGATTAGTGAATCAGCCATGTGCACATGTGGACTGGCGTCGCAGACAACAGAGCACATACTCTAAGACTGCCCAAATTACAACATGTCTAGGCAAACCTTCTGGTCTAGAGAGATGACAGTGGAAGATAAAACTCTATGGACCACTGAGTGAACTAATAAAGACAATTAAATTCATACACATACATTGCAGTTATAGACATATTTCAAGCGAACGAAAGAAGAAGAAATCATGTGCCCTGCCAACTGGCATATGCATTCTTGCATCTCCACAGATCTGAGTCCCTGGTGTTTTGGATGAATTCTGTTGATAATAATCCTTCATGCCACTGACTCAATCCACCCAGCATCATTTCCCTTTGTTTGCCTCAGCCTTTTCTATCACTGATCTTTCCAGTCATCACAATGTTTTCCAATGCCTCTATTCTCATTATGACTAAAGATCACCGTTTGTCCCCTTCTTATATTTTTATATAATGTTCTACTTTCATAGGCTTTATCAGGCATTCATTGTTAGTTACTCTGGCAGTCTAAGGTATTCACAACATACATCTCAGAACCCACATCTCTATTGCTTCTAAGTACTTCCTAATCTTTTAATTCATACTCCAATAGTTACCATGCAGCAAAACAGGTTCTATATAACATTTCAGTACTCCATATCTGACCTTCAATGACAGTGACTTTTTGCATAAGATACTTTCCATCTTTTAAAATGCAGCCAAGGAAGGGGCAGACCAAGAAAAGCAAAACAGGCATGCACATATCTATCAATGTAAACATACATGAAATCTGAGCAACACACAACAGACAGCCACATAATGGATGAATAAGGAGCTTTACGTCAAGCCCAATTGCTGAAATACTTGATTTTTTTTTAAAAACTGATCTATTGCCTATAGTACCTTGCGTTATGGGAATAAGGAGTTCTTGAGCCTGAAGAATTAAGGCTACGAATTGTGCAGGTTTGGGTTTTCTTTTTTTCCCCCAACACATAAAAATCAACACCTTACAGAGGATTTGAACTCAGGACTCCGGAAGGAAAACTAGGCATTCTAATTAATCGGCCAGCCACTCCTCAACTTGTTGATTATGAATCATACATGTAGAGCCCAAGAAAATTATACTTTCAATTCACCCAGGTTTGGTAGATCAGATACCTGTCCTCACAAAAGAGGCCCAACATAAACATGGGCATGTCAACGATCCTTCAGTAGTTGGAAATCATAAACAGTAGACCATATTTGATTACAGCCCTGGTACAATACCAGCAATTATAAAGCAACAACAAAATATTGATCAACATGTAAATGTATAGATGTGGATGGAAAACTAGTTGCAAACAAGTAAGTTTATGGGCAGTCAAAGATCCAGATTCATGCTGGAATGGCGTAATCAAATCTCCAAACTAAAAAAATCTTTGATACACAAACTTGGCGTGGCAAATGTCATGTTTTGGCAGGCCTGTGTCAATAATGCTTGACTCATGTAATTACCAGACGTAAAGAGACGGGAATGATGTCATCTGACAACTCTAAAATTACCTTTTCTGGGGGGATACAAATAGTATGGATCCGGAAGGATAAAAATCTTTTAAAGGATACAGGCCAGTGTTGGGTAGAATTTTCCTGTCAAAGTAATTCAGAATATTACAGTAAAGTAATATGACAGGCCTTTTCATGTTAACATCGTTCAAACAAAAGCTCCAATAGTAGAAAGCAGCAGCAAAAACAACAAAGATGTATTTTATAGTGACCTGGGCTAATGCCCTGAAGAAATGGAAAAAATTCAAATATAAATTATATTGGAAAACTATCATGGTAAAGTTGAAAACCAACAAGATTACACAGTAGGTAATTATGGCCATATAGGTTATATGTCCTATGCAGGAAACTGCAATCACCTCAAGCTCCTATTGGCTGTGTGTGATTTACTAGGCAATTTTATATTCAGTAGTTTGCCACTGCTTTCTGAACGACATTTAAATCCAATTGACCAGTGTGTGGAATGAACCCACTACCCGGTCATCAGAGAAAGTTTAAGCACAACCGCTTTAAACCTTTCAGAGGGCATCAAAATGAAAAAGGAGACAGGCTTGTAGAGAGGGCAAAAGAGCAGGATGATTGTTGGAAACACCTGGTATCAGCAACATTCAAGGAGATTATGGACATTACCTGACAATGAGATCAGAAATCAGATTGACTACATTCTCGCCAATAGATATCAAAATACTTTTGAAAGTCTCAAAAACTGTACAATTACAGACTGCTACAGTGATAATAAATTAACTATTTGCAAAATACATAACGGTCAAATATAAAAGAATAAACAAACTACCCCGTGTGCATTGAAGAATGAGTTAAAAGAAAAATTCATAAAAATAAAGAACAGTTTTGATTCACTGATCTAAGATTCTAGTTCAAGATGTTAATGATTGATGAGAACTAATGAAGAACATCACACAGACTGCAGAAACAAGCATCCTTAAATTGAAGATAACAGGCTGTATGAAATGGATGGCTGAAGACATTTCAAAACTAATGGAAAGAAGAAACAGCAAAAACAATAATTCAAGTTAGAATATATTCAAATAAAGATTAGAAAATTATCTAAAGCGGCAAAAGAAGCATAGTTTGAGGAAAATTTTTTAGGAAAATTTAAAATCAATACAGCACCCAAAATACCAAATTAATGTAGAATAGAATTTATGACCTAACAGAAACAAAACACCCTCATCAATAGATTCTTGAAAACCAAAGAAGGCATAAATGCCATGCATAAGATTTTAGATACATGGTTAGAGTATGTGAAAGACCTTTACAATGATTTACAGGAGTAACAGTTTGATATTATCAAAAACAATGAAAGACCACTAAATTTGAAGATGGAAGTCCAGAATTCCCTTAATTGTATGAAAACTGGTAAGATCCTGGGTCTAGACAACATTACACTTAAATTACCATTGCCTTAAAAAATATGGAATACTCCTCCCTTGAACATACTCCATGATACCGAAGATATAATTCCTGATTTATATAAATCAGACAACCTACCTCTCTCAAGAAATTGATGATACATTCCAAGAGAAGAAGCTAGTGCTTGCAGCATGGATATATCTGAAGAAAGCTTTTGACAAAGTCTGGAAAGAAGGTCTGATGACGAAACTGAGAAATTGTAAAGTCAATGGAAGAAAATGAGCGAAATTATACTTGCACAACAGAAGAGGCTGAATACAGATAGGCAGACTCAAGAGCAAGAAAGTACCATTTTTGAAGTAAACGTCACGTCTGTCTACGAATAACAGTATTATTCGCAGCGCGCAAAGTAAATGTCATGTGACCAGCCACAATTGTGAATAACGCTCAGTATTATTTGCAATTCGATTGCAAATAACGCCTCCCTTTTTTAATAATCCATGCTTTATGATTTAGTTCACCTTTTCCAAGGACATCATTCCAATTTTTTTTTAAACTGATGCCAGTGATCTCCCCTTCTCACCTTGTCTACTAATAGTTGCAGAACCTGGTACTTAGTACCTTAGTGGTTTGCTTTCCGAGATATCTTATATTATTTTAGTTTCCTTGTTTTATAAGATGTCATGTATCCCATGAGCTGCAACTTAATTTTACATAGCAGATGGTGATCTGAATCTACACTGCACCTCAAACACTTTTACTTCGTAAAAAGATTATCTTAATTTTCCTATCCTAATTTTCTGCATTGTGGTCTGGATGCCCACATTGCATTATGTACTCTTTTATGTGGAAAAACACTTCCACAATATATTTTAGCAAAGAATCAAATCAATCAATCAATCATGTGCCATGCCGAAAGCGTGGGCGGTCATGACTCGCCATTTCACTCGATCACCAGTGTCGTGGATCAGCTCAGTGTTCCCGTCTCGTCCATGCCATGTGGCCAAGCCATCCAGGTATTTTCCTCTCGGTCTTCCTCTTGGTCTGTTCCCCTCGATCTTGCCAGTTGTCACTAAGTTCTCCAACCCATTTCTTCTCATAACATGTCCAAAAAATTTTGACTGTCTACGTCTAATTTCTCTAATCAGTCTACGATGTTCATTTGTCTCCTGCAGTACTTGGTCATTGGTTTTTCTGTCTGTCCATGGTATTCTTTGCATTTTCCTCAGAAACCACATTTCTGCAGCCATCAGATGCTTTTCAGCTTGACTGCTCATTGTCCAAGTTTCACATCCATACAAAAGAACAGGCTCTATGTATCCCCTCAACACTCTTTTTCTCGTTTCAATTGACATCTTTTTATTGGTCAGAATGTTTTTCATCTTGCTAAAGGCTACTTTCGCCATGGCGATTCTTGTTCTAATCTCTTCAAGGCATCTCCCATCAGATGTTATAACTGTTCCAAGATAATTGTACCGATTCACTTGTTGAAGAATATTCCCATTTACTCGTATATTACATTGTGGCACTTCTTCCTTCCTACTGACGACCATAACCTGAGTCTTTTTACAATTTAATTCTAACCCCAGTTGCTCACTGTGTACAACAACCGCATCTACTAATTGTTGCAGGTCCTGCGCATTGTCTGCAATTAATACTGTATCATCTGCATATCTAATGTTATTGATGTTTCGTCCTCCAATGCTGATTCTTCTTCTTCTTCTTCTTCGTTCATCCGGAGTTTTTTTTCGGATGTGATTGTGTTGTGCCTGTTTACAGCAGAGCTGCGTTCTTGCGCCGTTAGGCCGACACATCCGACTTCTGCGGGCATTTGTTGACCGGGTTAACCTTCCCGGGGCAATGCTGATTCCATTTATATCCTCTACATTTCTGAAAATATATTCACTGTACAGGGAAAAAAAGATCTGGAGACATCACACATCCCTGCCTAACACCTCTCTTAATTGGCTGATACTGTCCCACTTCATTATCAATCCTTATTGCAGCTTGTTGTTTCCAATATATGTTTTTTTATAAGTCTAATGTCTTTCCCATCAATTTGTAGATCTGCAAGCATATCCACCATGCTGACATGTCTAACGCTATCAAAAGCCTTTGTATAGTCAATAAAGCAAAGATGTATATCCTTGTTTACTTCTATAGCACGTTCAATAACTGTTCGCAGCATATACACAGCATTTACTGTACCCTTTCCTTCTACAAACCCGCATTGTTCTTCCCCTATTTCAGGTTGTATCTTCTTCCTCATTCTTTGCATGATAATTCTTAGCAAAATCTTTGTGATGTGACTCATTATACTAATTGTTCTATGTTGATCACATTCCAAGGTTCCTGATTTCTTTGGGATTGCAATAAATATAGAGTTACATAATTCAGGAGGTATATCTCCAGTATCATATAATGTGTTCAGCAGTCTGGTGACTTGATCTATTCCAAATTCTTCTAAAGCTTTAATCATTTCTGTTGTGATGTTATCTGCACCGGGGGCCTTGCCAGCTTTCATATGCTTAAGAACATTTTGAACCTCCATCTCCAAAATTGGCGGTCCTTCATTATTAAATCTAATATCATACTGTTCGTCTCTGTTATCATCATAAAGGTGTTTCACATAATCTGTCCATACCTGTAGAATCTGGTCTTTTTCTATTATGATTTTGCCATCTTCAGTTTTTAGACACCCTGTTGATGTACTTGTTCTTTTATTAGTAAGTTCCTGAATTTGTTAGTGCACTAATTTGGTATTTTGACTGTTGTGTTGGCTTTCAATTTCTAAGCACTTTTCCTCAAGCCATGCTTCTTTTGCCTCCTTACATAATGTTCTGACTTGTCTGTGAATTTCTTCATATTTGACAGAATTATTTTTGTTGAGTCTTCTTGTTTCCATGAGGTGTAAAATTTCTTCAGTCATCCATTTCTTACGACCCACCTTCTTTAATTTTGGAATAGTTGTTTCTGCAGCCACATTGATTGAATTCTTCAACGTTTCCCATTGATCCTCCACATCCTGGAATAGGATCTCTAGATCAGACAAAATTTCGAATCTGTTCTGTACTTCTATGTTGAATTTGTTATGTATTTCCTTGTCATTACTCAATGTACACAAATCATATTTAGTGTTTCCTGTTATACACTTGACTTTCTTCAACTTTATCCTCAATGTTCCTGTGAGTAATCTGTGGTCACTATAACAATCAGCACTGGGAACTGTTTTTGCTATTGTTAATGCGTTTCTAAATCTTCTGCTAATGAGAATGTAGTCAATCTGGTTTCTAATCCTGCTATCAGGACTCCTCCATGTCCATAATCTTCTAGGGTGTTGTTTGAACCAGGTGTTTCCTACAATCATTTCCTGTTCTTTTGCCCACTCTACGAGTCTGTATCCTCTTTCATTTCTCTCTCCTAAACCATAGTTTCCTACTGTGTATTTATCTCCTTGATTTCCTACTTTTGCATTGAAATCCCCTATTATGATGGTTATTTCTGAATTTTTACATTTCTTTAAGGCAGACTCTATGTCATTATAAAATTCTTCTACACTATCTTCACTGGATTCTCCTGTTGGGGCATATACTTGAATAATCTTTATGCTAAAAGGTCTGCCACTTAATTTAACTAGTAGAACTCTGTCCGACACAGCCCAATATCCTTGAATAGATTTTGATGTTTTCCTGTCCAGAATAATTGCCACTCCCCTATGACGAACTTCACCTCCAGAATAAATAATCTTGAAATCTTCTTCTATCTTGATGTCTGCTCCTGTCCATCTCGTTTCGCACATACCTAAGATATTAATTTTTTCCCTTTCAATTTCTTGTTTTATGTTCTCTAATGTTCCGTCGTTGTTTAACGTCCTAACGTTCCAAAGAATCAAAACTGAAGTATAAAGTAATTTATTTGTGCAATAACTTGTTTGTGTAAGTTTATTAATTATTTTCTTTGCCTAAGTAGTAGATCTGTGATCAGAACACCACGGCCTGAGATCTGTAGAGAAACATGGAGCCTACACCAGTCGGCAAGACACATGATAAGTAGATGTAAAAAATGTTAGTCCTAGAAGATGAATCTGTTAGCAGATGCGCATTAAAAATACCACAAAAAATGTCAACATACTCCTAATTTTTAGTGTATTTATTTCATACTGTGCCAGAAATGACCAGATCTTGAACATCGGCACACACGTTACTTTTGAAGCCTGATCTTTAGCAAAGTACAAAGTATAAAATAATGCAAAGTAAAGTGAAGTTGTAGAAACACTATTTTATGACATTTTATTGAATATTGTGTAAGATGGTAGATGGTTTTCAACTTCATACAGACTTTATTACTATAGCACAACATGAACAGCAAATTACTTGTCTTCAGGATTTAGGATTAGATTACTTATTAATAACTGACAACAGGAACAAGTGGCAATCTGACACAAAAATAATTACTAACCATAAATAGATACAAAAAGAGGAGTGTGACAGGGGTGTGTGCTGTCCCCAAGCCATACACAGAAAGCATTTTAAAAACAATTTGGAGAAATTATCTGGAGTGAAAATCAACAGAATAATATAAAAGAATGTATTCTCTTAGTGAATTTAAATACAGAAGCCACAAACAATATGTTGCAAGATGTATTGCCTGGCATACTTTGCTGCATCTCGACAGGTGCTTACTGCTGAGTTCTATATCATATGAAGTGAATAAATGAATAACAATCTTAGATATGCTCATGTCAGTCCTGCTAGCAGAAAATGAGCAGGAGTTACAAAACCTCATGAAGTACTTAAATGCACAGTGCAGAATATTGATTACATAATATTCAAAAATAAAAACTATGATAATATGGCTATGGAAAGAAGAGGCCAACAATCAACATTACAGTAAATAGATAAACACAAGAAGACGTTTTTCCCATCTTGGACGCGTAATAATAGATGAAGGCAGAAGTGAAACAGTAAACAGAGATCAAGAATAGAACAGCGATGGCCAAAAATATTTTTAACAACATGAAAAAAATGTTAACATCTAGAGAGATAAAACACATTAAAAATAATAATTATACAATATTAAATATTCAATGCTATTATAGAGAGTAAAATCCTGCGCAATGAACAAGTAATTTATTGGAAAGTCAAACTGATGTGATAGAGATGTGAATATATAGAAGATAAGGCTTCATTTAATTAAACAAAATTAATTAATATTCAAAGGTGCTAGCGAGTCTGGAAATGAAAAGAGTTGCTGAATGAAATAAAAACAGAGACAACACATGTTAAATATTTTGGCCACATTAAAACAAGACATAGCACTGTTGCACTCTTGTTCAAACCATCTGGAGGGAAGAGTTGAAGTCATGCGAGCAAGAGGCAGACAATGATCATTGATACAGGCGGGAAGATATAAAGAAATGGATAAACAGCAGTCTGTCAGAGTGTACAACCAGGTCAAGAGATAGAAAGTGCTGGAGATCCACTGCAGCCAACTTTTATTGTGGAGACTGCACCCGATTGATTTAAGATTGATTGAAAATTGATTGAAGACTTCAGTGAGGTACTAATAGTTTACATGTGACATCAAAATGAAAATCTACAAAACTTTTTTAAATCTAGAAATGTTACCAGAGTGTCTGATTATTGAGTGTCAAAATGAGTAGGTTGTTTATTGTTGAACTAAACCTGATCGGAAACCGGAAACCGCGCCTGCACAGAAGGATCCATGGGGCCCCCAAAAATGGCCATGAGATGACCCTGCATGCTTCTGACATCATTCATTCATTCAAATATCATGTGACAATAACAAACACCATCTTAGTTTCTGCAGAATAGGTCAGTCTAATATTCCATGCATAGCGATTGGTTGAAATTATCATGGCTTTTAAATAAATTTAATTATTTGCCATACGGTAAGTAATTAAATTTTTTAGCGCTGTTCATAGAAGTTGCAGATTAATTTTAGATGCATTTTTAATTCTGAATCCATCTTTACATATATCTGGAGAGTTTCATCATAGACCGTCACCAGCCGGGGGTCGAAAAAATATATTTCTGTGAATGTTGTTTCACCTTTGTGAATGGAAATCCAAAATGGAGGCACAGCGAATATTGATCGAACTCGGCCATGTATACTTTTTACACTCAAAACGTGCAATTTGGACTATTAAAGTTAAAGAGAATACAAGTTTAAAGATTATTAATAATTTATCTGTATACTTTTACTATTTTTTTTTATCATTTAACATGCGGGACAACGGAGTGACTATTCGCAATGGAATTGCGAATAGAAAAAAATTATATTCGCAATGAAAGTAGGTCACGTGATTATTCCTATGCGTGTTTCCATATTACAATATTTTGTTGATGCATTAACGTGTCTTCATTAGCATAGTGGTTAGTGTCTCCGCCTGGTACACGGCATCTCGAGGATCGATTCCCCGCTGGGGAGGCAATATTTTTTTTTTTCATTTTCAGGAATTAGGTGACACCAATGCTAGTCTGATGATTTCGCTTTAGGCATGTTTTCTACGGATTTTGTGTATTAGGTGTTGTTTATCTTGTGCACAAGAACCTGCGCACTTGTCTTTCTGTTCTTATCTGTCCTCTACTTTTGTTGTCTTGGGAAAGGCGCTTAGCCATCCGAACACGAGTTCTTCTCTCTCTCTCTTTCTCAGTCTCAATCTAACACCTCTCTCTTTCTTGTCTTTGCTACTCCTTAATGTCCTTCTTAATACATCTTTCTCATATCTGTCTCTCACACTACCTTCGTTATGTATCTCTCTCCTCTCTCTTTTCCACCTGCTTCATATCATATATACCAGTACCAGGTTTTCCTACACTTATATGCGTAGCATTTCCTTATCCTTGTTTATTTATTAATTCATGAGGCCAGTCAGTCGAAAGCCTGGTGTTTGAATTGCTTAATCAAGTCTCTCTGAGGCGAAGCATATTACTGGAGGCCATAGAAAGTGTCAAATTAAGAGAATCATTACTGCTGCGATATTATCAGGACAAAAATAGTAGGACGGTAACGTAAACAAACATGGATGCCTGGTAACAGTAAGTGTACAGAAACGAAAGTTGACAATTCTTGAACTCGCCTGGGGACAGAATTATTTGTAGGGATCGTTATTTGTATTGGGGATACCTGTTCTGAAAAATTATTCTTGATATTTAAACAGGACTAACGTAATGTAAAAATAAAACGGGATGCCAAAAGAACGGACAGAAGTAAGAAGAAGACTGATTCATTTAAAAATATGGGAGAATTCGGCAGAATTAAACTCGCAACAGTGAACATTCCTATTTAAATTAACCACCTTCTTAATGGCTCAAACTAAAATTGACTAGTGAGCAGACGCTGTGACATGTTTGTTACTTCCCGCAATTCGATTGCGAATATAATTTTTCTCTATTCGCAATTCGATTGCAAATATTTGTTTCTATTCGCAATTCCATTGCGAATAGAGCCTCCCTTTAACATGACGGAACATATTTTTGAAGTCAGTTTTCACATCTGTCTATGACCTGTTTGAGACAATCTCGCATGGACTGGCAGTGAGAGTACAATTTATTATTTCAGAATTAACTGTAAATGGGAAAATACTGTTAGATGAGTATTTTCTTTTAATCTGCACCATTTGTCTTGTATTTATGCATCTCTGATTATTGTTCGTCAATGGGAGTGACTGTTGGAGACATTCTGTTGGAGACACTCGGATTGGGATACAAAGGAGAGCTGCGCAGACAGAGAAATCTGAGAATTTTTTTGTTCAAGATCCCGACACTCAAATGTGAATATCTCAGCTTAGGATTGACATACAGTCATAAATGAGGTGAGGTGAGGTACCATTAGATTTGGTTTTCCAAGGCCTATCTATCTGTGATGGTCTCATTAGTAAATACCCAATTTACAAATCATGACTAGCATACTAAATGAGTTGGCACTCTTCCGATTGACGGGTCTAAATAGTTCCGCAGTGAATAAGTCAGGGGTTAAGGGTTAGGGTTAAACTAACACTGACCCTAACCCTAACTTATTCACTGCTGAACTATTTAGACCCGTCAATCGGAAGAGTGCCAAATGAGTTAATATAGTCAGTAAGTAAGTTGTGTAATGTTGAATGTTGAGTATTTACCTGGCAATGGGTAGCCAATTCCTCCCCCGCCAGGTCTAGAGGGCCCACTGTCACCCCAATGTCCTCCGGGTCGTTTTGTGGGCTCTGATGTATCCGTGGCATTCTCCCCAACACATAGTCCAGAGGGTGGGAACTGTTCACACTTTAGAGTGTCCGGCCACTCGAATCCGAACTTGTTCATTAAGCTCTCACAACCTGTCCTCGCCTCGTTACATAAAGAACGGCATGGCGGTATAGCATTCTCCAAGACTGTGCAAACAGGTACGTACATTGTGCACAGGAAAAACTTCAGCTGTTTACTGCACTGCACTTTAACCAACGGGAAAAATTGATGTACCTCTAATCCTGCATCGTCCTGCTTCTGATGGTTCAGTAAATTGGGCATTATCGTTTCATTGTATTGAATATCTTTACACAGCGGTATGGTTATCTTCTCGCATTTTCCATGGGTAGCCACGTACTCCGATTCTTTCGAATATTGGTTCGCGCTAACCCGAGCACTGCAGACTAGAATAATACACAAAACATAACTAATAACGAGTGTACACCAAGTCCGCCTAGAATACTCCGTGAGGGACTCCTGGGCCGCCATCTTGAGAAACCGATTTTATGCTCCTCCTTGAAAACAAAGACGACCCGATCCTGTGAAGTCACATCGACATTTCGATTTCTACCAGCCCACAACTAACAGTTCACGTTATTTCTGCCTTAACATATTTAACTACAAGCACAGTTGGTTTATTTGTCAACGCCAGTGTTATTTATAAGAATCGTAAAGGTGATGATTCACCCGTTTTGTTTAGAACATTGGTTATGAATAACAATAGATAGTCTCTGACAAGGCCAGCCCAGGCAGACTACAACAAATTCCACAATCTCGCCAGCGCCGCATTCGGGGCTTGGACACCAGCCAGGCCTGGCTATCCAATGAAACGTCCGTATGTTACAGGACTCGGCGAAACGATTGGCTGACTGAACTCGACAGAATGCGCTGTTGTGTTTACCTCCTTGTGAATTCTACCGCGCGCGGGGGGGGGGGGGGGGGGCCTGAGCTAGTGGTTCTCAAAACGGAACACATGGGCTTCTTAGGGACAAAAATATCCACATGCGGCCGTGTTATTTGTGAAGCCCCTTGAAGACTGTTAACTTTTTTACTTGTGAATATCATTGAAGATAGAGTTAACTTTCTTATGTGTTAATTTCCTAGAAGATTGAGTTAATGTTTTATTTATGAATCCCAGGGTGACTGAGTTCACATTTTATTTGTGAATTCCCTGAAAGACTGAGTTCACGTTTTGTTTGTGATTTCCCTGGCAGACTGAATTCACATTTTATTTGTGAATTCCCTGGAAGAATGAGTTCATGTTTTATTTGTGAATTCCTGGAAGACTGAGTTCACATTTTATTTATGAATTCTTGAAAGACTGAGTTCAGATTTTATTTGTGAATTCATGGAAGACTGAGCTCACATTTTATTTGTGAATTCCTGCAAAACTGAGTTCACTTTTGTTTGTGATTTCCCAGGCAAATTGCATTCATATTTTATTTGTAAACTCCCTCAAAGACTGAGTTCATAATTTATTTGTGAATCCCATGGAAGACTGCGCTAATTCTTTATTTGTGAATCCCTCTGGAAGGCTAAATTAAAGTTGCATTTATGAATCCCCTGGGATTATGTCTAAGTTGGCCATACTTACACTGTGGGTTTTCCGTATTTCGTTATAAACAGACACCAACCCGGTGGCCCTCTTCTTCTTCTTCTTCTTCTTCTTCTTCTTCTCTTCTTTCTTCTTCTTCTTCTTCTTCTTCTTCTTCTTCTTCTTTTTCTTCTTCTTCTTCTTCTTCTTCTTCTTCTCCTCCTCCTCCTAATTCTCCTCCTCCTCCTCCTCCCCCTCCTGCTCCTCCTCCTTCTTCTTCTTCTTCATCTTTCGCTCGATTATAATGTATCTATATCTGAAATGTTGTCTCTTGTATGAATTAGATCCGACGGTCTTATTATGTACCATGCTTCTTATTGGGGGGGGGGGGGGGGGGTGGCGCCGGATATGTGGCACTATCTGTTGAGAGGACAGGGGTAGGGGATGACAAATGTGTAGGGCAGAATATGTTTTAATTACAGATCTTAGTTTTTGGGATCTTTTAGTTCGCCTCCTTTACATCTGCAATGTTTTCTCTCGTATAAACTGCGCTGTTTTTTGTTTTTTTTTAGCTCACTTAGTGGTTCATAAAGTTTATATTCCACTGTTGTTTCTCAGTGTCGTATTTGGGGCAGTCTAGGGCTGTGTGATCTGCTGTCTGCAGTGCCAATCCACATGTGCAGATAGCTGATTTGCCAATCTTAAATTATGTATGCTTGCGTAATCAATCGTGTCCTGTTCTGAATCACATAGTAATTATTTATTATGTTCTGTCCATAAAATGGTAATTGTCTTGTGCTGGTGTAGGTGGATTTCTGGTTGATTCGATGATTCTTTTCTTTTGGTTTTATGTGACGGGTAGGAGGTCAGCATGGCCGAATGGATAGAACGTGCGTTCTTAAGCATCCGGTGTGCTGATGCCGAGGTAAGGTGTTCAACCCCAACACAGGACAGTTGGACTAAAATGGTGACCTCTCGTTCTTGACTTGGGGACGAAAATTACAAGTACCTCTGAAGTCGGAGTGGGTTCGCCTGATGGCGAGTGACACTGTTAATAAAGAAAGCTCATCCACACGCAAAATTCAGTCATCATTACTAGAAGTAGTATGTATGGACTACGCTTGAGTTTAAAGCGAGTGAGCTCAAACAAAGCAAAAATAAAATGTGACCGGTGCATGAGGTTGTTCTTCTGTTGCACCTTAGCTAAGCTTTTTGTGTTGATGTAAACATTGTGCAAGATGTGGACTGCGCCTGGCTCTGCAGCCAGCGGGGTTAGGATCGGCTAACCTCTCCTAGGAGGGGTGAAAAGTGAACATTAGTAGCCTGCCGATGACCCGCAGAATACACAAGTCAACCCCACCTCCACGTGGTGCAGACTGGGAAACCATGACCGCGAGGTCATGGGCTAACGGGGATATGCATCGCCATAGGGGATGGACTCCCTGTAGTCAGATTTTGTTCTAAACCTGCGACTGGCCTAGCAAGCCGGCAGGGGATCATCATACTGCTCGTAGAAAAAACTAAGAAGTATTAACGGATTAGAAAGCAGCAAGTCAAATAGCTTGGCCATGCAAGTAGGTTACCAACTAACAGTATACTACAACAAGCAATGATGTACAGACCAGATGGAAACAGGAAGAGGCCGACCACGTAAACGGTGGACGCAAAGAATAACAGAGTCCATGGGAATATCGATACATGAAACCCATAAGCGGGCACTCTCCCGGTGTTTATACTTCACCTCGACACCGCAAGGTACAAGAGGAACATGATGAGATGAGATGATGAGTAAACATTGTTTTTGCAGTTATAATTATATTCTCACGAAATGAAGTGGTAATGACTGAATATTTTGTGCATAAAACACTGAGTATTTTGGGTAAAATATAATATAATGCAACATAAACAGTATATATGATCTTCTTTTTGATCGACTAATTGATTGAAGAGAACAAATGGAACATGTGACACCCCTCTGCTGTGTGTCCACCGTGACGAGGTAGAGGGGCTTGTGCGTCCCAATGACCCCAAGAGCTATGCCGACGGTAGCACAGCTACTGGTAGGGCCACCCATGTCGGACAGGTCAAGGGAGAGGGACCAGACGAAGAGACACACAAACCTGCTGCCTTGTAGGTAGACTGGGGACAGTCAAAGGCTAGGGAAAGCACCCCAAATACATGCTTGTCGAAATCGGATGTACTGAGCCACAGGCTTGACAAAGCAGTGCAACGTGAAACCTGCTGCCTTGTAGGTAGACTGGGGACAGTCAAAGGCTAAGGAAAGCATCCCGAATAAATGCTTGTCGAAACCGGATGTACTGAGCCACAGGCTTGACAAAGCAGTGCAACGTAACTTAATTCATGATGTCACAAATCAAAATTAATCGATATGGTGCTAATCCCGTGAAGTCCCATCAGGCGGTGATAGTGCCGGGCCCCCTGCCTCGAGGGGGTCCACCCATGACTACTGGTGGTCACCTTCCCCTGTGCTGTGGAGTCAAGGCACAGAGGAGTAGGTTAAGAGCTATTGACCAAATACCCCGGACACTCAACATACTACAGTGGAATGCCGAAGGAGTTTACAAGAAGAAAGACTCCCTAACACAGCGTCTTCATAAAGATAGAATAGATGTGGCATGCATTCAAGAGACACACCTCAACGCCAATCACAAATTCTCAGTCAGAGGATATCAGGCCACACGTTTTCGACCGCGAAGGACACAAAGGAGGAGTTCTAATACTTACACGAAATACAATACCTTGCAGCGAAGTATCTGTTATCTCTAACAACCAAACGGAAATTATAGGTGTTGATATAATGATAAAGGACGTGAAAATAAGAATCTACAATCTGTATAGCCCAGCAGATAAGGACCTTACACTCTCAAACATGAAAATAACTGACACAAACTGCATTATTGTCGGAGACTTTAATAGCCGTTCAGAAAGATGGGGATACCCAGATACTGACAAAAGAGGAGATGAATTGGAGGACTGGGAAATAGACTCAAATCTCCATCTACTCAACAAAGCGGATGACACACCGAGCTTCTACTCTAGAAGATGGCTTACCACTTCTACTCCAGACTTAGCTTTCTGCACAGGAGACATCCTCCACAAAATCGATCGCCATGTGCTGGACCAATTAGCAGGTAGTGACCACAGACCAATCAAGCTTGAAATGAATATGGAGTATGTTCCACAGGAGCAAAAGCCCTTGCCCCGCTGGAATTACAAACGAGCAGATTGGGACAGATTTGCCATACTAACAGACAAATATTGTGAAAACATAAATACACGATATGGCAACATAAAGCAAATGGTGGAAAGTCTAAACAGAGCGATAATACAGGCAGCCACTGAGTCCATTCCAAGAGGAGCGAGGAAAAATTACAAACCATACTGGACTGAAGAACTACAAAGTTTGGAGGACAAAGTTGAAGATGCCAGGAAGACAGCAGAGAGAGAACAAACAATTGAAGCAAACATCTCTCTCAAAGCCATCTCAGCAAAATATAAAAGAACAGTAAATCAAACAACAAGAGATTGTTGGAGGGAAAAAACAGAAAACCTGAATTTTGACAGGGATGGAAACAAACTATGGAAACTTGTGAAAGCCATGAACAATGAAGGACCTAGAAACAAACAAATAACAATTAAACAAGGAAATGCCTTGCTTACAGGCAAAAAGGCTGCAAATGCACTAATGGAACACTATGCAAATGCAAACCACATTGATATTACAACCGAACAGAAGAAAGCAATCAAAGACAAACAGATACATCATAGAAATACAGAGACAGCAGCAGAATATATGATGGCAAATCTAACAATGGAAGAAATGGAACAGGCAATGAATACCCTAAAAAAGAAGAAATCACCAGGAAAGGATGGAATCACAAATGAAATGCTAATAGGACTAGGCACCAAGGCAAAGAAGAAACTACTAGCAGTCCTAAATAACAGCTGGAAGAGAGGAATAGTCCCACAGGCATGGAAGGAAGCTATACTAATACCAGTCCCAAAGAAAGGAAAAGACCTGGAAGAACCAAATGGCTATCGACCTATCAGTCTACTTAGCTGTGTAGGAAAATTAATGGAACGCATTATCAATGGCAGGCTAACATGGCATCTGGAAGAAAACAAACTCTTAACACCACACCAAGCAGGATTCAGAAAATACAGATCCACTGAAGATCAAATAACCTATATAGCTCAGGAAATAGAGGATGCCTTCCAAGAGAAAAAGCACACACTAGCAGTCTGGATAGATTTAGAAAAAGCATTTGATAAAGTATGGAAGGAAGGACTGAAAGTAAAACTGCAAAACATGCATGTTTGTGGAAAAATGTATAAATGGATCAGCCACTACCTTGAGAACAGAACTGCCAGGACAAAAGTACAAGGACAAACAAGCAAAATGATGCTGCTGGAGCAAGGTGTCCCCCAAGGAGGAGTTCTTTCACCAACATTATTCCTAGCATATATAAATGACATCACAGAAAATTTTCCAGCCAGAGTACACACATCCTCCTTTGCAGATGACCTAGCCATATGGACATCTGAAGAATATATTAGTACAGCTAACAGCAGAATACAGCAAGCCTTATTAGCGCTAGAGGACTGGTCAAAATCATGGCTAGTGAAGATAAGTGAGGAGAAAACAACATGCACAGTGTTCTCCCTCTCAAATAAAACTCAGCAACCTAAGCTGGTATTGAATGGAAAAATATTGCGCCATGAAGAAAATCCAAACTATCTAGGAGTCACCTTTGATCGTCGCCTGACATGGAAGACACAGGTTGAGAAAAATCGAACAAGAGCAAGGCAGAGAATGGCAATCATGAAAAAGCTTGCTGGTACAACGTGGGGAGCAGATGAGAAAGTTCTCAAGAAGTTATATACTGGACGGGTGAGGCCAGTACTGGAATATGGCATTGCAGCTTGGGCAACAGCAGCTAAGTCAAACTTTAACAAAATAAGTAGAGTCCAAAACCAAGGAATGCGAATCATAACTGGAAGCCTGAAGACAACGCCTATTAATGAACTAGAAAAGATCACTTGTTTACAACCAATGCAGGATAGAAGAGATAGCAGAGCCCAGCAACAAGCAGAAAAATTTAGAAGATTGACAGACCACCCTATGTACAACAGATTTAATGGTTTTGGAAAGGGAAGACTGAAGCGTAGCAACTTTGTAGAAACTGCAAAACGAAGGATTAGGGCAGATCCTATACTTAACATATCAACAGTCAAGCCCATACACAATGCAGACAAGTTCCCAGCTTGGAGACAGCAGCAACTGCCTGAGATGATAGAAAACATTCCTGGTATTGAGAAAAAGAACACTCAGCATGAAACCGAAAGAAGAGAAATAACCCTAAACTACATAAAAGAACATTACCCAAGCAGGAATTGGACCCATGCATATACAGATGGATCAGCCAAAAATTCAATAGAGAATGGAGGAGGAGGAATTCTCCTAAATTTAAAAATGGAGTGAAAAAAACACATTCAATGGCAACTGGAAAATTTTCAAGTAACTTCAAAGCGGAGGTAGAGGCTTTGAAAACTGCAGCAGAAATGCTCCTGATGGAGGAAAATAAAGAGAAGCAAATAGCTATCTTCACAGATGCAAAGTCAGCTGTCTCAATACTCAAGAGCAATAACAGCACAGAACTAACTGACCTAAGAGCAGCACTCCATGGTCTATGCCAGAAATCCAAAAAGTTGTAATACAGTGGATCCCATCACATTGCAGTATACCTGGAAACGAAGAGGCGGACAGACTGGCAAAAGAGGGCGGACGACTACCACAGCCTGACATAGACATAACCTATAATGAGGCAAAGAGGTTGATAAAAAGCACTTATAGAACCAAATGGGAATCTGAGCATCCAGGCCATCAGAAGGATGATGCATATTACAAACTCGACCGAAGAGAACAAGTAGCAATCTTCAGACTCCGCACAGGACATAACAGGCTGAAATACCACTTGTTCAATAAACTAAAGATAGGAGATACCGATGAATGTAATTGTAGAACTGGAAAATGACAGCAAAACATTTGCTGCAGGATTTGCCCAACTGTATGCAGACAAGAGAATAGATCTTTTTGAAAGCCCACACTTCTGTGTCCCTATTGAAATGGAAATTGCAAGCAAATCATACGTGGAAGATATCAACACGTAAAGGTTGTCCTAGTGGC
>JACEFZ010009920.1:0-5000 GCA_014155875.1 Cepaea nemoralis
GGGGGAAAAAAAATTTGGGGCCGCGAACAGTTTGTTGGACGTGCTATAGAAGTAAACAAGGATATACATCTTTGCTTTATTGACTACACAAAAGCTTTTGATAGGGTTAGACATGTCAACACGGTGGATATGCTTGCAGATCTACAAATTGATGGGAAAGACATTAGACTTATAAAAAACATATATTGGAAACAACAAGCTGCCATAAGGATTGATAATGAAGTGGGACAATATCAGCCTATTAAGAGAGGTGTTAGGCAGGTATGTGTAATGTCTCCAGATCATTTTTCCCTGTACAGTGAAAATATTTTCAGAAATGTAGAAGATATAAATGGAATCAGCATTGGAGGACGAAACATCAATAACATTAGATAAGCAGATGATACAGTATTAATTGCAGACAATGCGCAGGACCTGCAACAATTAGTAGATACGGTTGTTGTACACAGTGAACAACTGGGGTTAGAATTAAATTGTAAAAAGACTCAGGTTATGGTCGTCACTAGGAAGAACGAAGTAGCACAATTTAATATACAAGTAAATGGGAATATTCCTCAACAAGTGAATCGATACAATTATCTCGGAACAGTCATAACATCTGATGGGAGATGCCTTGAAGAGATTAGAACAAGAATCGCCATGGCGAAAGTAGCCTTTCGCAAGATGAAAAACATTCTGACCAATAAAAAAGATGTCAATTGAAAAGAGAAGAAGAGTGTTGAGGGGATACATAGAGCCTGTTCTTTTGTATGGATTGAAACTTGGACAATGTGCAGTCAAGCTGAAAAGCATCTGATGGCTGCAGAAATGTGGTTTCTGCGGAAAATGCAAAGAGTACCATGGACAGACAGAAAAACCAATGACCAAGTACTACAGGAGACAAATGAAACTCGTAAATTGATTAGAGAAATTAGACGTAGACAGTCAACATTTTTTGGACATGTTATGAGAAGAAATGGATTGGAGAACTTGGTGACAACTGGCAAGATCGAAGGGAATAGACCACGAGGAAGACAGAGAGGAAAATACCTGGATGACTTGTCCACATGGCATGTACGAAACAGGAACACTGAGCTGATCTACGACTCTGGTGATCGAGAGAAATGGCGAGTCATGACCGCCCACGCTTTCCGGCATGGCACATGATTGATTGATTGATGTGGGATTGCGAACTGCGTCCGTAACCCATTCGCCACAGAGCCGCTAGTTAGTTAGTTAGTTATCTAGTTAGATGGTTGGTTGGTTGGTTGGTTGGTTGGTTGGCTGGCTGGCTGGCTGGTTGGTTGGTTGGTTGGTTGGTTATTTGGTTGGTTGGTTGTTGGTTGGTTGGTTGGTTGGCTGGCTGGCTAGCTAGCTAGTTAGTTAGTTACATAGTTAGTTAATAGTTAGTTAGTTAGTTAATTAGTTAGTTATCATTTGAGGTATTATCCTTGTATTTCGGACATGTCCAGAGGTGTTCAGCCCCCCCCCCCCACTCCCCACATAAGCATCAGGGCCCGGCGGCTAATAGTTCAAGTCCCATGTTTGGTGACGAGGACCCTCACTTTTCCCATGTGTCTAGCCATGCAAATTCCAACTCCCAGTCTCTCATTCTAGAAAACAATGTGGATTCACTGGCGCCAAAGTCCTCCGCTCCCAACATCTCTCTAAGGGTATTAAGAACATCGACACAATCCGTGGCCAAAGTCAGCAAGTTTACCAGCTCATTCATTTCCCTTGACTCCCTCATGTCCAGGAATGAAGATGAAGGTGATTCTACAGACAGCAGATCTCCGCAGCGATTCAATCCGCTGTTTGCTTACAGAACCCGCCGCTTCGACTATTTGGATTATGCTCATTGAACAATTAGGGTAGTGAGCGCGTATTGAGATGTGTTACCCATGCAAAACATGGGCAGTCCTAGAAATACACATGCGTAAAATCATATCATTTGAAATTATGTGTGCGTGTGTGTGTGCGTGTGTGTGTGTGTGCATCTGTGCGCGTAAGCATGTATAAAAACTATGTCCGACTGTATGCATGCATGCATGTATACATGCGCATATGCACTGACACACAGAGAGAACGTTGATAAGTAACACATGACACACACAACACATACCATTCTGGCCATCATATTGTTAACTGGATGTATATGTGGTTCTGACAGCAATACTGGGGTAACGTTTGTCGACGTGGCAAACTGTTATCCCCAGAAATATGCCTAGCTTTTATACAGGCTTGTAACGGGATCGTCCTTAACCCGAGGGGATCATACGTGAAACACAACACGGATATGCTTTAGTATTTGTTCTCCTATATCCGGAACGGTATCTTATCCCTGTGAAATATATCAATATGGATTGCAAACAATTAGGTATATTTAGCTCCCGCGAAAAGAAGAGACATACTAAACACAGATACAATGTACATACCTTCAAAGAACTCCATCATAACACAGGTGAAAATGAAGTGTAACGTATCCAAAATCAGAAACAATCAATAAATATATAAAATGAAATAATAAAATAAAAAATAAGTACTATAGGACACAAAGGACGGCCGACGTTTCGATTCTAAGAATCTTTGTGAAGGACAGGACAACACAAAAAGATTTTTAAAAATAAATCGAAAAACAACACAATAGAATAAGCACAACTGCTAGATTCCCATGTGGGAGCAAAAACGCCTCTATTTATTCAGATCTAACTGTTTAAACTGTTTACAACTATGCTCTCCTCCTTATATATTCATACCCAACTGTCCATACACCTCTATATATTCATATCCGACTGTTCACATATCTTTGGCAGCACACAACCTATCTGGCCCCGTGGAAACCTAACTATACGTAAACTTTGCAGCCATAAGAGCGCCTTTAACCTTAATTTTTGCTCCCACATGGGAAGCTAGCAGTTGTGCCTAGGGCTGCCAGACGTCCAGCAAAGAGAGGACATGTCCTCCTTTTTAGCCTAATGTCCTCCGTCCGGCAGGCAAAGCTAAAAACCTTTAAAATGTCAGGCTTTTTAAATATTTTATGTTATCATTTTTTATATATTGTTGTTACAACTTACAATGTATCTACACTCTACCGTGTGTTTACATTCTTTATTAAAACCCATTGCTTAATAATATTTATTTAATTTTCCTATTTATACCAAATGTGAAACACCGATTATTTGTATAATTTGAATGTAACTGTTGCTCTATTCGGCAACACTGACAATGCCGTAGTCTCTATGGTCAAAATGTTAATGTTATTTCCGGTTCCTGTAGCTGCTGAGACGCCACTTACAATTGTGATTTTAACTTGTAATTTTTGCCGTCTATGTTTATGAAAATGGCTTCTACAAAAATAAAATGCAAATTCTCGAACACTATGAAAAAGAAGTTTCCATGCTTCGTTGAAGGACGCAACGAGAGTGAGGCAAAGTGTACCACCACCTGCTATGATAAAAAATTTCTTTGAGAATGATTTTTCAGAAGTTTACCTTTGGTTTATGCATTCTTTGATGTCTGCCTTCCAAGTCAATACTTCGGCCATTGAAAAAGAAGAAACATCAGTGCTAGTGGTTATGAGCCTTCTTCACACAACCTTGGAAGTTTTGAAAGGCAGACTGAAGGAGACATTTATTTCACTGAAAATCAGGGAGATGTTGAGAAGACTTAAGGAAGGTGGTCGAGAAGAAGAGTGTAACAGTATTATGTCAGACGTTAGGTTGGTGTATAAAGCATTAGTTACTTAGAAAAGTGGTTGCAACCTTTTGACGAATTTCAGTGCTTTGGTTGGATGTACTTAAATAAAATCAAAGACTGTACATTTGATGGCCTTTTGACAAGCATATTGTACTTGAAAGAGAAGGGTATTATTGTAGATGATGTGCAATTATTTCACCAATACTGCAATCTTAAATCATCTGTGCAAAACAAGAATGAACAGTATTTTGAAAGACTCTTGCATGAACAGTGGAGTTTATTTTTCCAAAGTTGCCCAAATGCATGTTGCTTTTCAGAGTTACTTAAAATTTGTGAAGTATTTTTCTGTATCCCTGGACACAATGGCAATGTGGAAAGAGTGTTCTCCTTGATTAATGCTCAATGGACAAAGGAAAGGAACAGACTCTTACTCGACTCTGTAAAGGACATCATTCTCACAAAGTACAATTTGAAGAATCTTACATGTGAACAGTTTTATGCATATGTGATTGCTAACGAGGATCTTCTACGAAAAGTTGGCTCCTCCGAGAAATATGTTGCGTAATTAATAAAGATTATAAGGTAATAATTTACAATCGGCTGTTTAAATAATGTTTTTTAGCATTTTGAAAAAGGCCTCCATTTAATTTATATTTATTTTTTAACATGATTGTTTCTTGGTCGATTCACTAACAGTAAGATACATTTATTGGCAGCTATTGTAATAATATTGTACTGATTGTGGGTTTAATCTGGAACGATTTAAATGAAACATTCAATACGTTCTCCTTTGTCCTCCTTTTTGTCTTATTATGTCCTCCTTTATCCTCCTTTTTTGTCTTATTATGTCCTCCTTTATCCTCCTTTTTTGTCTTATTATACCCTCATTTTGGTGCCCACGTATCTGGCAACCCAACTTGTGCCTATTCTATTGTGTGTGTTTTTTTTCTCGTTTGTTTTATCTGTTTGTGTTGTCTTGTCCTTGACAAAGATTCTTAGAATCGAAACGTCGGCCGTCCTTTGTGTCCTATAGTATTTATTTTTGTATTTTATTATTTCATTTTATATATTTATTGATTGTTTCTGATTTTGGATAAGTTACACTTCCTTTTCACCTGTGTTATGGTGGAGTTCTTTGTAAGGTATGTACATGGTGTATGTGTTTAGTATGTCTCTTCTTTTCGCAGGAGCTAAATATAACTAATTGTTTGCAATCCATATTGTTATATCCTGCTGCAGCCGATGCTTTTTCTTGTGTTCCATATGAAATGTGTCAGTGTTGTTAAGGTGCGTGACCGATATACGAGTAACTTAGAGTACATTGC
>JACEFZ010009920.1:10000-42862 GCA_014155875.1 Cepaea nemoralis
ACCTCCTTGGCAAGATTTCGAACTCTCATGTCTGTCTGGTTGCTCTGCTCTAGATAGCGTTCGAAGAGGGCTTTTCCCTTGCTCTCGTCAGTCCTCTGCCAAATGAGGTCAGCACCTTGGAAGTCAGAAATTCTCTTATTCTTGGCTACCCCACTCATGCTTTTATGTAGTGGCCAGAACAATTTCAGTGACTTGTCTGTGCTTACTCTTTGATATACCTCTGCCCATTTTTCACTTTTAACCTCCTTAACCAGTTTTTTTTTTTTTTTAAATAGCTTACTTTTGTGTGCATCTCTCTTTCTAAGTGCATGCAGGGACTAGGATGGGCAGCTCTGTTCTCTTGGCCTTTTGCCATTTCCTTACAGCACTGCGCTTATCCACCCAGGCCTTCTCCACCTCAAAATTCCACCACGGTGGCTGCTCCCAGCTTTTTTTCCTGCCCTGAAACTTTCTGCGCTTGTCGCGCCTTATTTTGCTCACCACATCTTGCCCTGTACTGTCATACTGGAAAGTCTTGACCATTGACTTGTGCTGCCTGGTTCTGCCTTTCTCCACCAATATGCTGCAAGGGTGGTGGTCACTGCCATGGTACCCTAGGTCACCCCATCTACACACTGTAGTGAGTGAAGGATAAACCAGCGCCAGATCAATAGCACTGTCCTCATCGCCTGGACGGCTTGCTGTCCTGGTGACACAGCCTCTGTTGATACAAACCAGGTCAATGGTTTCAAGTGCAGTTTCGACCTCCTCCCCCTGTGTGTTGGGGGAAATGTTACCCAATGATCTGCCTTTAGCGTTGAAGTCACCACAGAAAATAACATTTGTTTTCGTGACCTAGTATGTCAATTAGACACTGCCACTTCCGACTAACTGACTAACTGACTTACTGACTAACTGAATGATTGACCGACTGACTGACTGTCTGACTGACTAAGTGACCGATGAACTGGCTGACTAACTGACAGACTGACAGACTGACTGACGGAATGACTATCTGACTGACTGACTGTCTGATTAACTGACTGACTGACTGTCAGACAGACTGACTGATTGAGTGATTGACTAACTGACTGACTGACTAACTGACTGACTGACTAACTGACTGACTGACTAATTATCTGACGGACTGAATGACTAACTGATTGACTGACTGATTAACTGACTGACTGACTTACAAATCCTAATTATCTTAACGTGTTGATTGCCGCTGCCTTCCGTGTTTTCACTTGTCAACTAGAACGACCTACCTGTGTGTCTGTAGACCACCCTAGCCAGGCTCCCCTATATCAGTTGAATGTTAGCTGCATGTTCTTTACAAGACGTTATAATCAACCCCAGCATTGTTTTGAAAACAGTCAACTGATTAGAGAAATTAGACGAAGACAGTCAAAAATTTTGGGTTCATTATGAGAAGAAATAAATTGGGAGAACTTGGTGACAACTGGCAAGATTGCGGGAAAAAGAACAAGGGGAACGCGATTCGCACTCCACCATACCGCGCTTGAAAACAGAAGCAAGCGATATGGAAGTAGCCGCCTTTTATATTTTTAAAAACGGTTTGAGCGTCGGTCATTCAGAAAGCAATGATATATTCATTCATTCATTCAGTAGCGTGTCCCTTGCAGAACCTCGCTCTCAAAACAACCTTCCGGAAAACTTATCGGTTATAAGCAAGATGTGCCACATCCTGCACCCATCTTCTCTTTAGCCTTGCTCTTCTTCTCTTCCCGGGCATATACCTCTCCATAATTGTTCTCTCCAATCAAGCAAAGACCTTTTAACACAACAGACAACCAATCAGATATACAAATACTTAGTGGAGAAACAACCAACACTACATTACACCTGAGAACAAAAAAACACACCAAAAATCAAAACAAAACAAACATACAATTACTAAATTAAAGAATATAACTGTTTGTCAATAACTTACACAACACATCACACAAACAAACAAAACAAAACACTCACACAATAAAAGAATCACGGCAGCATATCACTGCAAGACTTACATACAAAACTACAAGCATTAAGAATCAACGCTAACTGGTTTTATACCACATAGCGTATTATGCTATTTAGGAACTGTTAAAACAGACCAAGAGGCAGACCGAGAGGAAACTACCTGGATGGCTTGGCCACATGGCATGGACGAGACAGGAACACTGAGCTGATCCACGACTAGTGATCAAGTGAAATGGCGAGTCATGACCGCCCACGCTTTCCGGCATGGCACATGATTGATTGATTGTATTATGCTATAACTACTACTACTACTACTACTACTACTACTACTACTACTACTACTACTACTACTACTACTACTACTACTACTACTACTACTACTACCACTACTACTGCTACTACTACTACTGCTACTACTACTGCTTCTGCTACTGCTACTACTACTACTACTACTACTACTACTACTACTACTACTACTACTACTACTACTACTACTACTACTACTACTACTACTACTACTACTACTACTACTATACTACTGCTACTACTACTCGCCCGCCATTTTGTCTTGTAGTTGACAGGCTGTAGTTTGAAGAGCATGGACATAAAGACTGACGTATATACAACAAACGTTACAACACAACAAGACATTAGACACTCGTTTTTTAGATTAGCAACACAAAATACTGGATTTGGTACAGAGAGTTTGAACACTTTTAACTGTTGGGAAATAATTACAACTTACAGTGATACCATCTGCACAATACAAGTTAGTATTAACACGCATGTATACACAATAATCAACATATACACCCCGAAAAAATTACAATCATCAACAACATTTGTACGAACACCCACCATCACAGACATGTATGGGCATGAATGTTATGTTGGCAGGAGATATTAACTGCATATTTTCACATCAGGGAGCACTAGGAGACCAAGCCATAACACAGATGCGAAGAGCTGGCAGGACACATAACACTAATACAAGAAAATAAAACAGGGTCTTACTTATCGGCCAGTCGTTTCCTTGTCGAAGCCCAGCCTGACAGCGCCAATGACTTTAAGATACATTGGGCATATGGAGGTAAACCCATGTGTTTACAGACCAATCAGTACTCTTAATGTTATGTGATCATATCTCGCCAGCCGCCTTTATTTCCGAAGTAATTTTCTGGAACCAATTTTAGGCTTCGCCGCCCAGAATTGAAAATAAGAAAAACCACACCACAGGGATTTAAATCTATCAGTCAAGCGTGCTAAACACTCCGCCACATTCACTATTTTTCGAGACCACGTTTGCCAATTCCAATTCCAATTCCAAATTTCAAAAACAAACATTCCAAATTCGTCCTCGTCTAACTTGCTTCATCAGCTGTGGTTATAATTGAGGATCGTGGTTTTTGTGGGTTTATTCACCCTAATTCTTGTCTTGTGAGTCCTATCTCGGACTGGTTATGTAGCGTTTGTGTCTGTGACGTCAGCAGTGGTCGGCGGCTATCCTTTGTGCTCTTCTGTTGTTATGGTTTTCTTTGTTGGTGTAGGCTCCTGGCTCGTCTGGCTGCAGTCCTTATAAGGACTTTTCGTAATCCCCCTCCAGCTAGGGGATCGGTCGGCGGCCGTCCTTAGTGCTTGTTTCCTCTTGTTGTTTCCTTTTTGGCGCAGGCTCCTGGCTTGAGTGATTGCAGTCCTTAAAAGGACTTTTTATTTAGTACTTTTGCTTCCTGTTCTGTGTAATGCCCCTAGAAGCTTTTCGATGTTATTTAAATCCTTGCGCTTTCTTTCACTTTCGTGTGTAAGTTTTTGCTGTTTTTCGATTGCTTCCTCTGTGGTCAGCCATGGGAAGATCTCTCCGTCTTCTATGTAGTACTCGAAGTCGGCATCGACGTCATAGTGTAATTCCGGGTATTCTGTCGGTTTCCCCCTGAGTTTCTTGGGCTTCTTTCCTTTTGCTTCCTGTCTCCTTATGTATTCCTCGTGTCTGAGTTCCTCTTGTTCTGCTCGTTTCTTTCCTTCTTTAATGTACCCCTCCATTTCCTCCTGGGTAGGTTCCCCTCCAATCCACGGTATGCCGTCGGAAGGTATCTTATCTTGTCTTTCTTCGGCTGTCTGGTGGGATGTTGGTTTCCCCTTGCAAACCACGTTTGCAAAATATCCGCCATATTTTGCAAGGAAATGCAGAAAACCGGATACAACGTGAAGCAGACATTGACATACCCAAACACCCCAACATAAACAACCGGGTTGATCTGACCTCTGGCTCCTAAGCTTTTCTTTCTAATCAATTCTGAACATTGTAAGTGCGTCACATTGAAGTACAAGGACAGAAGACTAAATCAACATCCTTATTATCGCAACAACAACAAATAATAATAATAATGTATTGTATAATTGCACTCTGTAATGTTAAAGAAGCTTAGCGAAAATGACACATCGTAATAAACAGGTCGTACCTATCTTGTGTCATCAGTAGGTTGCCAATGCCTGAAGGGATATCAATAACAACAGTAATACTGTAAGCTCTCATGGATGGCATAAGAGGCGACTAAGGGGAATTGGTGAGCGGGTGGATGCCTCATTCTATACAACATTTTAGCTACATCATCCAACTAATCATGGTGCTAGACCCATATTTTTAATTTGCACTCGCTCGCTTTGAACTCAAGCGTACTCCATTACCCAGCTTCCAGTAGTGCTGGAGTGACTTTTGCGTGTAGATTAGCTTTCCCTATTAACAGTGTCCCTCGCCATCAGACGAACCCACTCCGACTACAGAGGTACTTGTAATTAACGTTCCCAAGACAAGGACGAGAAGTCAACATTTTAGCCCAACTGTCCGGTGTAGGGATTGAACCCCTTACCTCGGCATCAGCACATCGGATGTTTAAGAACACGCGTTCGTATCCATTCGGCCATGCTGACCTCCATGCCCATATTATTGTAGAGACAAATAGGGGGGTTCTACAACTAGGGCATCAGGCTGGTCTAGAGGACATGGGAGAAGTGTATCGCCTGGGAGGGTAACTATCTAGAGGACATGGGAGAAGTGTATCGCCTGGGAGGGTGACTATCTAGAGGACATGGGAGAAGTGTATCGCCTGGGAGGGTGATTATCTAGAGGACATGGGAGAAGTGTATCGCCTGGGAGGGTGATTATCTAGAGGACATGGGAGAAGTGTATCGCCTGGGAGGGTGACTATCTAGAGAACATGGGAGAAGTGTATCGCCTGGGAGGGTGACTATCTAGAGGACATGGGAGAAGTGTATCGCCTGGGAGGGTGACTATCTAGAGAACATGGGAGAAGTGTATCGCCTGGGAGGGTGACTATCTAGAGAACATGGGAGAAGTGTATCACCTGGGAGGGTGACTATCTAGAGGACATGGGAGAAGTGTATCGCCTGGGAGGGTGACTATCTAGAGAACATGAGAGAAGTGTATCGCCTGGGAGGGTGACTATCTAGAGAACATGGGAGAAGTGTATCGCCTGGGAGGGTGACTATCTAGAGGACATGGGAGAAGTGTATCGCCTTGGAGGGTGACTATCTAGAGAACATGGGAGAAGTGTATCGCCTGGGAGGGTGACTATCTAGAGAACATGGGAGAAGTGTATCGCCTGGGAGGGTGACTATCTAGAGAACATGGGAGAAGTGTATCGCCTGGGAGGGTGACTATCTAGAGGACATGGGAGAAGTGTATCGCCTGGGAGGGTGACTATCTAGAGGACATGGGAGAAGTTATCAGTTATCAGTAGGGGTATCTTCATTGCACTCCGGACATGTCCATAGGTGCTCAGATCCTTCCCCCAGCATATGCATCAGCGTCCGGTGGCTAATAGTGCCAGTTCTGTGTTGGTTGACGAGGCACCTCGTTTTCCCGATTTACCTCTCGCGTCTGGCCGTGCCGATTCTTACTCCCAGGTCTTTCATCCTGGACAGCGATGTGGAATCACTGACGTCAAAGTCCTCTGTTCTCGCCATATCTTTAAGGACGTTTATAACATCGGCACGATCCATGGGCTGGCCATCTACAGGGGGTGCAGAGCCAGCCAGTTTATCAGCTCGTTCATTTCCCTCGACTCCCGCATGTCCCGGGACGAAGATGAAGGTGACTTTACGGACAACAGACTTCCGCAGCGATTCAGTCCACTGTCTACGCACAGATTCAGCTTCGACCTTCTGAATCATGCTCATTGAATAGTACACACACGTTGGTATAATGCTGTGATTCCAGCCATATGAAAGCCTGTGTAACTGCCATCACCCCCATCGTCATGCTGCTCGTGGTCATAGAGTGGGAACCACTGGATTCTTGAAACAATCCACGAGACTTGAACCCGGGACCTCCAGCACTCGAGGCGGACACCATACCTCGAGACCACGCATCCCCCCTGAAACGATGTCCTGAAATGATGTCCATGTGAAGGTGATTCTACGAACAGCAGATTACATCCACTGTCTGTGTATAGAACCAGCGGCCTTGACTTTTGGATCATGCTCATTGAACAATTAGTGTAATTAGCGAGTATTGAGATGCTTTGCCAATGTAAAACATTGACAGTCGAAGAAACACACATGCGTAAAATCACATCATATGAAATAAGATGTATAAGAAACACAGCTGAAGATATAAGAAGAGATAGCGAAACAAATGAGAAACTAAGAATATGCGTAAGGTAACATCCATTACTGACTTCATAACACTAAAGAATTAAACAGTTCGGATATTTAAACTGGAATGGAACAAGATTAATCAGCGACTAGAGAGTTCTACGTGTGAAGGCGAGAGGGCGACCCTGGAAGAGATGGTTAGATGGAGTAAAAGAGACAGTGAAGAAATCAAATATGACGTTAGCACGAGCAACAAGACAAGCAAAACACAGACAATGGCATCTGCCTCCTTTCTGAGAAGCTTCCAGATAAAATCAGCTGGGAAAAAAAAGAGTAAGATTGAGAAGGAAGGAAGGAGGCAGAACATCCCATGCTGGATTCATGTTTCTGTGTGTTTTTATGTGCGTCTTTCTGTCTGCCTTTCGTTGTGCCTTTCCGTGTGTCTTTCCGTGTGTCTTTCTGTGTATCTTTCTGTGTATCTTTCTGTGTGTCTTTCTGTGTATCTTTCTGTGTGACTTTCTGTGTATCTTTCTGTCTGCCTTTCTGTATGCCTTTTTCTTTGCTATTCTGTATGAACTTTTGAATTTATTTCTGTGTGTCTTTCTGTGGGCCATTTTTGTGTCTTTCTGTCTGCCTTTCTCTGTGTATTCCTGTGTGTCTTTCTGTGTGTTTTGTGTGTCTTTCTGTGTGTCTTTCTGTCCGCATTTCTGTGTGTCTTTCTGTGTGTCTTTCTGTGTGTCTTTCTGTGTGTCTTTCTGTGTGTTTTCTGTGTGTCTTTCTGTGTGTCTTTCTGTGTGTCTTTCTGTGTGTTTTCTGTGTGGCTTTCTGTGTGTCTTTCTGTGTGTTTTCTGTGTGTCTTTCTGTGTGGCTTTCTGTTTGTCTTTCTGTGCGTCTTTCTGTGTCTCTTTCTGCCTGTCTTTATGTCTCCCTTTCTGTCTGCTATTATGTACATATTTAAGTATTTATTTCTGTGTGTCTTTCTGTGTGTTTTTATTTGTGTCTTTCTGTGTGCATTTCTCCGTGTCTTTCTGTCTGCATTTCTGCCTGTCTTTCTGATTACCTTTCTGTTTTCCTTTCTCTCTGTCTTTCTGTGTGTCTTTCTGCCTACTGTCTGTCTACCTTTCTGTGTGTCTTTCTGATTGTTTTTCTGTGTTTCTTTCTGTGTGTTTTTCTGTCTGCCTTTCTGTTTGATTTTCTCTGTCTTTCTGTGTGTCTTTCTGTGTGTCTTTCTGCCTACTGTCTGTCTACCTTTCTGTATGTCTTTCTGTGTGTCTTTCTGATTGTTTTTCTGTGTTTCTTTCTGTGTGTTTTTCTGTCTGCCTTTCTGTTTGATTTTCTCTGTCTTTCTGTATGTCTTTCTGTGTGTGTTTCTGCCTGCTTTTGTGTCTGTCTTTCTGTTGTATTTATGTGTGTCTTTCTGTGTGTCTGTCTTTCTGTGTGTCTTTCTGTGTGTCTTTCAGTTTGCCTTTCTGTGTGCCTTTCTGTCTGTCTTTCTCTTTGCCTTTCTCTGAGTCTTTTTATGCGCCTTTCTGTGTATCTTTCTGTGTGTCTTTCTGTAAGTCGTTTTGTGTGTGTTTCTGTGTGTCTTTCTTTGTTTCTTTTTGTGTGTCTTTCTATGGGCCTTACTGACTTCCTTTCTGTTAGTCTTTCTGTGTATCTTTCTGTCTGCCTTTCTATGTGTATTTCTTTGTGTCTTTGTGTCAAAATTTCTGAGTGTTTTTATGTCCGCCTTTCTGTGTGTCTGTTTGTCTACCTTTCGGTGTGTCTTTTTCTCTGTCTTTCTGTGTATCTTTCTGTATATCTTTCTGTGATTCTTTCTGTGTATCTTTCTGTGTGTCTTTATGTGTATCTGTCTATCTGTGTTTCTGTCTGCCTTCCTGTATGTATTTTGATGTGTTTTTCTATGTGTGTTTCTGTATGCCTTTCTGTGTCTCTTTCTGTGTGTCTCTTTCTGTGTATTCTTCTATGTGTCATTCTGTGTCTCCTTCTGTCTGTCTTTCTGTCTGTCTTTCTGTCTGTCTTTTTGTCTGCCTTTCTGTGTGTCTTTTTGTCTGTCTTTCTGTATGGCTATCTGTCTGTCTTTCTATCTGGCTTTCGTATGTTTTTCTGTGTATTATTTTCTCTGTCTGTTTATCTGTCTGTCTGTCTTTCTTTCTGTGTGTCTATGAAAAGGATACAGAAAATCCATTTGAAAGGTAGACAGAAAAACATATAGAAAGACACACAAAATGATACACAGACAGACACACAGAAAGACAGACAGAAAGGCAGACAGAAAGAATACAAATAAGAATCTTAGTTCCAATACAAAAGCAGTAATGCACTCTAAAATACTCGTATATAGGTCACTCACCTCAACAACACTAACATATTTCCCAGGGATACGAAAGCGTCCGGATATAGAAGAACAAATGCTAAAGCATATCCGTGTTTTGTTTCACGGATGATCCCCTCGGGTTAAGGACGATCCCGTTACAAATTTGTATAAAAGCTAGACATATTTCTGGAGAAACAGTTTGCCACCTCGACAAACTGTACCCCAGTATTGCTGTCAGAACGACAATACATCCAGTTAGCACAATACGATGTCCAGAATGGTATGTGTTGTATCATGTAATACTTATCAACGCGTTCTCTGTGTCAGTGCATATGTGTACATATATACACATACATGCACACATATATACATACAGAGAGACAGACAGACACATGTTCGCGCACTTGTGGGATTTGCTTAAGGCGTTGACATTTGCAAGAGGCAGAGTCAGTGAGACCTATTCAGTGGAGGAGTGCTCTGATTTCACAATCTCCTGCTTTAAGGTTGAAGATTCTGGTCCGTGAATTTCGGCCAAACTCATTTATGCTGCCATGTTCTGCCACAGCAGTTGTTTTATTTTCTCCAAATTGTTCTCATAGATTGTTTCACTAGTGATCTTGCCATTCTAGGCCCGGAGATGGACAGGTCTGCTCGAGATGTCCTCCCAAACTTTGCCAGCTCATCTCAGTGGGCTGTTGTTCACAGCGGGACTAGTTTTATTCTCTAGGCAGCATTATGCTGTTTGTTATTGTATGCTTGCTTGTGTTCGTTGGCTTGAGCTCCAACGCAAAGTCCTGTATGTTGGATGAAGGCATCCTGTTGTCCAACATCAGTGTGATGTCATACAGGACCTGAGGTTTGCGTGAGTATCCGTTGTCCTATGTCTGGCTTATTGGTGCGCAGACTGGTGGTTCCTCGCCGTACAGGCAGACACTCTCCGGCTTCGGAGGAATCGGCGATCCTACTGACTTTAACCAGGACCCCGAAGAGACCTGTTGCCCAGGACGCTCGACGAGGACGCGTCAATAGGTCTTGGCCAGTATATAACCCGGCCCTGGTGCCTTGGAAGCACCTCTGCGTCCCTGTTATTGTATGAAAGATATTGTCCTGTTTGGAACACGAGACGGCTTGGAGGGGTCACTTTGAGCTTGTGAAGAGAACGGTTTTGTGTGTGAATTCTGCTCGACTATTTAGTGTCTATACAGCTGTAAGAATCGCTGCTGATTCAACTCTGACGTTAGTTCAGATTTCCTCTACCACTATGGAATACATCTCTGAGTGTCTAATAGGATATGTGATACAGATCTCTTCTACTACTATGTAATACAGTAAAACCTTGGTTTTCGTTGCCTTCGGTTATCGTCGGTTTCGGTTTTCGTCGATTATTTTTCTGCGAAACATTTGTCTCAGTTTTCGTCGGTTGCCTCGGATTTCGTCGGCAATCCCCCGTGACCTCGCTGCTAATTTTACGAAAACAAAGGGACCACGCGTTCTTCTACTCAGTTCGGCGTTGTTTTTCGTTGTGTGAGCATCACTTGCTAATAATAACATACGGGAGCGGCATTGAGATTGCTGAAATTGGTCGCTTGAACGGAAAGTTGTCATCCACGATAAGTTCCACTATGGCGAAAAAGAAAGCAATGAAGGAGGCTAATGTATCAAAAGGCTTGAATGTGCTAACGAAACAGAGATCGCAAACAATTGAAGATGTCGAACAATTATTATTAATATGTATAAATAAAAACACAGGTAGATGGTGATTCTGTATTGGTGGCAATCATCTTTTTACCAGACTGTTGTATGCCGATCTCATAAAGAAAATGCCTGCGTCGAGTGCTAATATACTTAATAATTTTAAGGCCAGCAGAGAATAGTTTAAAAAACTCAAGAGGCGCACTGGCACACTCAGTGTTACTAGGCACGGCGAAGGTGCGAGTTCATACAAATCTGGGGCCCAAAACTAGTATTAAACACTTTATTTATTCTCTATAAATTCTCTTTTTTTTTGGGGGGGGGGGGATATGTAATTTAGAGTGTCTAGAACGAATTAACTGGATTTACATGGATTCATACGGACATAATTGCTTTTGGTTTCATTGGTTTCGGATTTTGCCGATTGTTTTCGGGCGGATTATCGACGAAAACCGGTGTTTTACTGTACATCTCTGAGTGCCTGCTAGAATGTGTGATACAGATTTCATTATCTCCGTTTATGTAGCCTCTTTGGCAGAACCATCAGTGAGAAACTCGTCCAGATCTAGGAAGGATACATTTCCCTAGCAGGGCTGCAAATAACATGGTTCGAGACCAGGATAATAGCGTGCCTAGGTTAGGATGTTAACCATACTCCCATGAGGGAATGCGGTCGAACAAAATAACCAATTAATGTGAAATAAACCACAAATCGTAGGACGCGAATCGATTGACATGTTTGTGGCATACATTAATTCCTCACACCAGATTTGTTTTATCACACAACGCCTAGTATACCCTGACAGTCAGTTTTATGAGACCATTTTACTATTCAGGTATGACAGTTGTAGACCGTATATGTTAAGTGTCGTCCCAAGCGTGTATATTAAATCATACATAGGTTTAGACAAAGCTCATTAGGATTCACTCGTGCTCCAGATACCGTACAAACAAACGGAGACGTCCAGACATCATGGTAAGATCGCCAACTGAATCTTCTGTCGTTTCGTAGTAGTCAAACACCTGCAGTGTGTAATATGCATGCGATTTTTTTAATGTTCTGATATTGAGGTGGGGGGTTCAGCCGTTAATTGGACTAAAATGTTGATTTTTCGACCTTCACTTGGGAGACAGAAAACTATTTTATATGTGGGAGAAAGAAAAACTATTGTATATATATCATCATCAAGTGCCGTGCCGGCTGGCGTAGGCGTTCATGGCTCTCCATAGATCTCGGTCTTTGGTTTTCTGGATCAACTCTGCTGCTGATATTCCTCCATGCCACCGTCTCAATCCATCCAGCATCACTTCTCTTGGTCTACCTCTGCCTCTCTTCCCCTCGATCTTTCCAGTTGTTACAATGTTCTCCAATGCCTCTCTTCTCATCACATGACCGAGGAAAGCTGTTTGTCTCTGTCTTATTGTTGTATATAATGTTCTAGTTTCATTAGCCTGTTTCAGGCAGTCGTCGTTAGTTACTCTGGCAGTCCAAGGAATTCGCAACATTCGTCTCAGGAACCACATCTCTGTTGCTTCTAATTTCTTCTTAATTTGTTCATTTACATTCCAAGATTCACTGCCATACAGCAAAACTGGTTCTACATAGCATTTCAGCACTCTCTTTCTTACATTCAGTGACAGTGACTTATTGCATAAGATACTCTTCATTTTATGAAATGCGGCTTTTGCCTGCCCTATTCTGCTCCTAATCTCTGTTGTACATCTTCCATCTGATGTTATAAATGCCCCTAGGTATCTAAAATTATCAACTTGGTTAAGGATTTTCCCTTCTATTTCTATGTCACATTTTGGTGTCACCATTTTCTTTGATATTACCATTGTTACTGTTTTCTTGATATTCAAGTTGAGTCCTTTCCTTGCACTCTCTGTTACTACAGCGTCTAATAATTGTTGTAGGTCTGTTGAATTATCCGCCACCAATACTGTGTCATCTGCATAGCGTATATTATTTATATTATAACCTCCAACTAGTATTCCTGGCATCTCTTTGATCTCTCTCATTATTACTTCGCTATACAGGGAGAAAAGATCTGGTGACAAGACACATCCTTGTCGTACTCCTAGCTTTATCTGTTCGTAACTACCCTCTTTATTTCCCATTTTAATTGCTGCTACTTGGTTCCAGTAAATATTCTTTATTATTCTTAAATCTTTTCCATCAGTGTTGATATCTTCCAACATTTTAATCAGTTCATCATGTTTCACTTTATCAAATGCCTTAGTATAACCTATGAAGCACAAATATATGTCCCTCTGTTTCTCTATTGACCTTTCTATTAGTGTCCGCAATGTATAAATTGCATTGTTTGTGCCCTTTCCTTCCACAAATCCATACTGTTCTTCACTAATTTCCATTTTTATTTTCTTTTTGGTTCTTCTCATTATGATTCTGAGTAGAAGCTTAGTGATATGGTTTATAAGGTTAATTGTACGAAAATCTTCACAATCAATTGCTCCTGGTCTTTTTGGTATAGCTATAAATACAGATTTCAGCATATCACTGGGTAAATATCCACTGCTGTAAATATCATTCAACATTTTGGTTATATATCTACTCCAAATTCTCCCAATACTTCTAATTCTTCTTGTATATATAGGAGACAGAAAATCTGTTTTATATGCCTGAGATGGGAAAACTATATTATATATGTGAGATTTAAAAAAAAAAAAACAGAAAAACTATTGTGTAAGTGGGAGAAGAGGAAAACGCCATACGTTATTGCTGGAGAAAGTGAAAACAAAGAACTTAGTCTGAATAAACTTGGGCCTCAAAAAAAAAAAAAATCAGAAGTAATGGTATATTCAATGAAAAGAAAATGTCTTCCAAATTGCAACATCCCAGTTCATGGAATCAGTCTGCAACAAGTCAATGTATTTAAGTATTTGGAAAGTTTAATACTAGCACGTGCAAAATGTATTAAGGAAATTAAATGTAGAGTGTCCCAATCAAAGGCAACATTTCACACGATGAAGAATATTCTCCACAATGTTTCTTCCTCAATCAAGGTGGAAAAAAGAGTTTTTAAGAGCTACATTGAGCCAATACTAATATACGGAAGTGCATCATTGACACTAAGCAGACATGTGAGGAATTATGTGAAAGTGGCTGTGATGTTTTATGTAAGAATGACAAGAAGACCGTGGACGAATAGAAAGAGCAATACACATATGTTGAAAGAAGTTATTTCTCACAGAAACTGGTTACTGGCATCAATAGAAGACAGTCCACATTCAGTCTGACATCATATTATGGACGAACGTCGGCATCAGAAGGGATTGGAAGCACGAGAGACAGAAGGTTGTGGACAAACATGATCATCACACGGCATGGACTATAAGAAGATTGGCAATACACGAGACAGAAGGCTGTGGATAGACATGGTCACCAGAGTCACACGACATGGACTGTAAGAACATTGGCAGTACAAGAGACAGAAGGCTGAGGATAGACATGATCACCAAAGCCACACGGCATGGACTATAAGAAGATTGGCAGTACACGAGACTACTAAGTTACGTTGTTTCTCCATCAAGAATAATGGTGACCAATTATTTCATCCAGTGGGGTTGAAAGTTTGGATCCGAGAGCTCTAAGATGGCTGATAAGGCCTATTTTAGCTCGAAATGTTCTTTGGCAATGTGTGCAAAGATTGCTTGACGTTCCAGGAGGGGAATCTCCTGCAGTGGTTTTTTTCTGTCCAGCCTTTTCTTTACAGATCTTGCGGTCCTTTTGCATCACAATTGACTGTACCCTTATGTAATGATGTACGCCACGAATTACGGTCTTGGCAGTTGTCTCCAAAGAAGAGACAGAAGGCTCTGGACAGACATGATCACATGGAATTTGTCTATGTCTGCAATGTGTTCTCTTTTATGAACTTCACCGTCGTTTTTAATTCACTCAGTTGGTCCATAGAATGTATCTTCCACCGTTGTTTCTCTAGGCCAGAAGGATTGCCTAGATATGTTATATTTTGGGCAGTCTTGGAGTATGTGATCTGCTGACTGCGACGTCAATCCACATATGTACATGGCTATTCGCAAATTGTGAATTTTGTATACATGTGTTTGTGTAATCTATTGTGTCCTGTTCTGAGAAGCAGAATAATGACGTGTTCTGGTCTGTCCAAACAATGATCAAGCAAACATCGGAGGTCCACCCAGGGTAATGAGTTCCTAGACATATCTTAGGAAGTAAATAATCATGGGATTATAATATGTTAATATACACGTTTCCAGGGAAAAAATAAGACAACTTGCGTTTACAAGCTCTCCAGCTACGTTAGTATATAATAAATTAACGTTGTATTTGGCATTAGGTAATCTACTTGTTATATCTATACAACTGACATTTCAGTATAACACACTAGACTGCAATACGTTCACATATCGTTCAGCTGTTATCCTGAAAGTGTAATGTCCCTAAAACACCCCATTTACCGCAATAATGACTTTAACGTTGGGGGATAAAGTTGCTTATAAATGACACGGTATCAATAATATCAATAATACTCATTACCCAGATAATTAACTTGTTTCTTACGTGTTGTTTACCTAAAACGTTTTGTCAAACCCGGTCACTCCGCCCTGTTTTGCTTACTGTATAAATGAAATGGTTACTCTAGCTTCGGTGTTCAGGTTGTTGAATTTTTCATACGTTTACATTTCCTGAAGTAATTATTTGCTACACAAGAACTCAGCCTGGGACAATAATGGTATGTATGATTGAGTAAGTAAAGTAGTAACTAAAGTAGTGAGTAAAGAAGTAAGTAAAATAGTATTTAAAGTATTAAGTAATGTATAAGTAAAGTAGAAAGTAAAGTTGTATGTAAAGTAGTAAGTATTAGTAGTAAGTAATGTAGTAAGTAAAGTAGCAAGTAAAGCAGTAAGTAAAGCAGTAACAAAGTGGTTAGTAAAGTAATAAGTAAAACAGTACGTAAATTATTAAAAAAATATAAGTACAGTAATAAGTAAAGCTGTATGTACAGTAGTAAGTAAAGTAGTAAGTAACGTATTAACCAACATATTTAGTAAAGTAGTAAGAAACGTAGTAAATAAAATAATAACTAAAGTAGTAAGTAAAGTAGTAATAAAGTAGTAAATAAAGAGTTAACTAACGAATTAAGTACAGTACTAAGTAAAGATGTCAGGAAAGTAGTAAGTTATGTATTAATTAAAGTAGTAAGTAAAGTAGTAATTACAATTTTAAGTAAGATTGTATGTAAAGTAGTAAATAGTGTAATAAGTAAATTATTAACTAACGTAGTAAATAAAGTAGTGAATTAGTATTAAAGTATAACTAATATAGTAATTAAAGTAGTGAATTAATAAGTAAAGTAGTAACTAAAGTAGTAAGTAAAGTAGTAAATTAGTAAGTAAAGTAGTAATTAAAGTAGTAACTAATATAGTCAGTGATGTAGTAAAGTAGTAAGCAAAGTGGTAACTTATGTAGTCAGTAAAGTAGGAAGAACGAAGTACCACAATGTAATATACAAGTAAATGGGAATATTCTTCAACAAGTGAATCGGTTCAATTATCTCGGAACAGTCATAACATCTGATGGGCGATGCCTTGAAGAGATTAGAACAAGAATCGCCATGGCTATAGTAGCCTTTAGCAAGATGAAAAACATTCTGACCAATAAAATGATGTCAATTGAAACGAGAAAAAGAGTATTGAGGGGATACATAGAGCCTGTTCTTTTGTATGGATGTGAAACTTGGACAATGTGCAGTCAAGCTGAAAAACATCTGATGGCTGCAGAAATGTGGTTTCTGAGGAAAATGCAAAGAATACCTGGACAGATAGAAAAACCAATGACCAAGTACTACAAGAGACAAATGAAAATCGTAGATTGATTAGAGAAATTAGACGTAGACAGTCAAAATTTTTTGGAGAACTTAGTGACAGCTGGCAAGATCGAAGGGAACAGACCAAGAGGAAGACCGAGAGGAAAATACCTGGATGGCTTGGCCACATGGCATGGACGAGACAGGAACACTGAGCTGATCCACGACTCTGGTGATCGAGTGAAATGGCGATTCATGACCGCCCACGCTTTCCGGCATGGCACATGATTGATTGATTGAAAGTAGTAACTAAACGTAGTAAGTAAATAAGTATAGTAGTACGTTAATTAATATCTAACGTAGTAAATAAAGTACTAACATTATGCCGGTTCGAACTACAAGCCCGCATTATCCTTTCATGGACAGACCAGAACAAATCATTATTCTGCATTTCAGAACAGGACACATAGATAACGCAAACATGTATACAGAATTCACGATTGGCAAATCAGCCATGTCTACATGTGGATTGGCGCTGCAGACAGCCGATTACTTACTCTAAAACTGCCCAAAATGCGACATATCTAAGCAAATCTTATGGCCCAGAGAAACAACAGTGGAGGATAAACCCCATGGACCACTGAGTTTATTTAAAAAGACGATGACGTTCATACAAGAGACAACATTTCGGATATACTCAAATTTCATGTAATCATGTCTGCCCACAGCCTTCTGCTCGTGTACTGCCAATCCTCTTATAGTCCATGGTGTGTGTCGTTCGTGATCATGTCTGTCCACTGCCTTGTGTTTGTTGTACTGCCATTCTTCTTATAGTCCATGTCGTCTGGCGTTGGTCATCATGTCTATTCACAGCCTTCTGTCTAATGTACTGTCAATCTTCTTATAGCCCATGTTGTGTGGCTTTGTTGATCGTGTCTGTCCACATCCTTCTGTCTCGTGTACTGCCAATCTTCTGATAGTTCTTGTCGTGTGGTGTTAGCGATTATGTCTGTCCACAGCTTTCTATCTCGTGTACTGCCAATCTAATAGTCCATACCGCGTGGTGTTGGTTAGCAAGTCTGTTCAGTCTTCTGTCTCGTGTACTGTCAATCTTCTTATCTTCCATGCGGTGTGGCGTTGGTGCCATGTAGCGTCGGAGGCAAGAGCCAGTGATTTACAATAAAATACGTAAATTGTGGCAAATAGGACAAGAAGAGTGAACCAAAGAAGTGGAGTAATACACGAGTTGCTAGATGACGTCACGGCGTACTACGGCATCAAATTCAGTTAGGTTTTGGGACTGTTCTTGGAAGACGGACGCATAAACAACAACACTGAAGTATAACGTAAATATTCTACAGAAAAGGCATAGCCAGTATGATATCGAATATTCTCTGAAGATAAAGAAAGGAGGCACAGTCTGCGTTACCGAGAACGATCAATAGATGGAGATTGTAACACAGAGAAAGTCAGGAAAGTAGACTGTCTCAGAACTGCCGACCGTTTATCAGACAGAGTTCATAGCGTCGACACAACTAGTACTGAGTAAGAAACATGCTTCGAATCATAGACGTAATCTAAGTCAAAGAACGATGGATAGTATGAACTCTACTTGTCATTAATGAAAATTTGAAGGATGGAATCGGACCCTGCAGTTAATACTAAATATTTACTAATGTTTATTAATTGTCTTATCACCGGCCCTCCCAGAAACATGGGAACGGTGACGTCATTTCACTGCATGGACGATTGCCACCAATAAATGTGTATATATTCGACGAGGAACGCCATCGTTACTGAACTTATTTTCGTTTACTATTGATTATGGTTATTGTTCATTCTGCGAGGTTGTTTTTGCTAGACAACGAGGTTAATTATTGAAGGAAGAAACACCGAAGCAGTTGGTGATCATGTCTGTCCCCAGTCTACTGTCTCGTGGACTGCCAATCTTTTTATCGTCAAAGCGGTATAGCGTTGGTGATCTTGTCTGTGCTCAGCCTTCTGTCTCGTGTACTGCCAATCTTCTTATAGTCCATGCCGTGTGGAGTTGGTGATAATGTTTGTTCACAACTTTCTGTCTCTCGTGCTTCCAAACCCGTCTGATGACAACTGTCCTCCATAATATGATGCCCGTCTGAATGTGAACTCTTAATTTGATGCTAGTAACCAGTTCTCTATGTGAAACAACTTCTTTCAAGATTTGTACATTGCTTTTTCTATTTTTCCACGGTATTCTCATCATTATGACATAAAATGTCACGCCGCTTTCACATAATTCCTGAAATGTCTGCTTAGTGTCGATGATTCACGCCACTGTCAGCAACTCACTTGCGACAGGCATACATTGATTCCCTTCATTTGCACTACACGAAAGTGACAACTCGTATTGTTTGCAAAAGGATACATGTTTATTCGGAGCTGATCAACAATAGCTCCATGAGCGGAATACCACAACGGTATTGAACATAGAATGTGATGACGATAAGATGGAATGAGGAGATGATATAAACATTAGAACTACTGAAGCTAAGCTAGACTATTATAATTATTCTACTGTCCTTAATAACCACAAAGTATCCCTAGCGGATACATGTCTGATTCCTACGAAGTCTGATGTCCGTCTGAGCTCGCTGAGCGTGGCGTGTTCAACCACAAGCAATTAGCTCAGCGTGCGTTCGTTGGTTTACGTTCTGGGCACTGGGCTGTGTTGACCAGAGTTACTTGGTCCTTCCTCGTGCATCCGGTTTCCCAGTCTCTTGGGTAACCCCGCTTATCTGCACTGGTTGCCCTCCTTGTTGACACAAGGGTGTCCCGTTATCGCTATTTATAGCGATAGTGTCTCTCCTGTCTGGTCTCCTATCCTGTTACGTCACTTGCCCACTTCCTAAGCTCTATTTTAGCTCTCCTTAGCTTAGAGCTATCTCCTAAGCCTTTGACAGGCTCTCCATCCTCCCCTGTTGTGTTACAAACTTTTAAGTTGTGGATATAACACAAGTAATGTTACAAAAATTGGCTGTCTAATTTTGTCAAAGACTTTTTTAGTTCTCTACTTCTTTTATGGGGATAGGACAAGATCTCTCCCTTCCTTTGTCACACTGTTGTATCACTTCACTTGGCTAATTGAGTAGCTCATCACACTTGTACAGTTGGCTATAAACTGTCATTATATTTATGAGAATTGTGAGGACCGGATCCAATGCCATACGGTCTGTCCTCAGATTGTCCAAAATTAACAATCCCTAACAACTTGCCTCTATTATGAGTGCAAAACATGGACAATAAATGTTCATGCTCCCATATAATAAGCCCCAACTCGTATGCATGTTTAATGTGCCACTCTTCACCTTTTAGCTTCCACTTGTGACGAAATATTTAAGTGTTACACTAAGGCTTTAGAGATATTATTGTTTCCCCTGTTAGAGTAGTTATGGTTCTTTAAAAGTAATGGTGTATGCAAGTTTATGTGTTTGTTTTCTTGGTTGGTTGTGTGTTCTCTACTAAATTAAAGTGTATTTAACTTACTGACATGTGTATGCGTTTCTAATTTACGTGTATGTATTATTTCGAGCGCCGTAAAGTGGTTTACTGTAGTCACAAATGAGTGTGTTATGCTAATTTATGTCTACAATGCCGTTTTAAGATGCTCAAAATATGTTTCCTATGTTTTCCACTAAAGTATGGCGACTACACACTTATAAAAAATGACAACACATTGATTACACAGTTTGACACAGACAAGTCACAACAAGTCGTTTTGTGCGGTGGAAAAATACCGTAATATCTCTCTCACTCTCTTAATTTCATCCATTCTGTTTGTATCATTCACGCATCTTGCGTTCTTGTCTCCCTATCATTTACACATCTTTCATTCACCTTTCATTCAAAAGTGGTTTTAAAATATTGGGCCGTCATTAGAATATGGTTCACGAAATAATGCATGGATGAACCAAAATTATCTACATTAAATGTTTGGCTGAATTGACATGGGTTTTCAAGCCACAAGACTGTGCTGTTTTTATGCACTTGTCAATATATACAAAAATATACATGATTGAAAAGGATAGTTCGCTACCAATCCTATAGTAATGACTGATCTAACTAATCTATTATAAATTGGTGCACTGTTCTAAATTTCTCTAAGGGAAATAATCTAACTAATTAATTCAATTTAAGAAAAATCGGTTAATTACCTTAAAGTGTTTTAATGCCTAAAATGCTATAAATTATTAGATGATGGTGTTAATTTGTAAGTGATGTTTTGATTAACTTATCTAACTAATTAAGTTTAAATGGTGATAAATTAACGTAACATGATGTAGGTGTTAACTTAAATAAGTTCTTAACTAACTATAGGTACATTATCACTCTGAAATGTGCTAAATACAGTTATATGGTAAATCTACATAACTAATTCTAATATTTCCACAAAATATGAAGTTATACGCGACTGTTTATAAAAAAACATGTTATATACATGTCACAAATAATTGTTAACTAACTATACTAACTAATTACATCCAGGTGTGATGTTCGAGCCGTGTCCTCTGTAGAATGTCCTCGTAAACAATGATCAGGTAGACAAAGTCTGATTTACGCTCTCGTACTGGGTAATGTTCATACCAATGGTATGCTACTAGTTGGTGTAGGTTCAAGTCTCAAATTTCGATCCACTGAAGGGTTGTATAAGTGGTAGTGGTGTAGACAATTCACAAATGTGTCTGTTCATTCCACTAATGCTGACACAGTTTATATTACATATATGTAAGCGACTGGCGATGATAACGCACTTTAGTGTTCACAATCACCACATAGGGCACTAAGTATTTATAGTGTCAATATCTCTGGTGATGTAAGCTCGCTCTCTTCTCGTATTTCAGGTATTTCAATATGAGAAGGTCTACTCAAGGTGTCGGCTAAAGAGTTCAAACTTCCCTTCAAATGTTTAATAGTGAAGGCATAATTCTGCAAAATTAAGGACTACCTGTAGATCCTATTGTTCCGATCAACCCCTGTTTGCATGACCGTCAGAGGCGAATTATCGGTTTCGATAACAAACTCTGTACCCGCCAGGAATCGATGAAGTTTCCTGACACAATATATCACGCTTAACGCTTCCAATTCAGAGGCTGAGTATCTTCCTTCAGCCGGGCTGATCTTACGACTCATGTACATTATTGGGTGGAACTTGCCTTCATAAAACTGGCCTAGGACCCCAGAAATTTAAATAGAACTTGCGTCTGTGCGGAGGAAATACGTTAGATTGACATTAGGCAAACGCAAGATAGGTGGAACGCTAAATAAATGTTTCAATTTTGATAACGCACCGATTAACTTTGCATCCTGAACATCAAGTTTTACAGATGCTTTTAACACATTAGAAAAAACAATGGTAATTTCAGCCAAATTTGGTATAAATTTGCTGTAATAATTGACCAGACCAAGTAAGCTACGGACCTGTTTCTTGGTCGTAGGCACAGTTAGATTGAAAATCTTGGTCACGATTTTCTCATCAGTTCTTAGTTGGCCTCTGGTGATTGTATGGCCTAAAAAATCAATTTCTTCCATTCCCAACTCCACTTTGGTGGGTTTCACTGTAAGGCCAAATAATCGCAAGCTATCGAAGACGTGTCGCAGTTTCAGTAGGTGTGTTGTCCAGTCTGCTGTATGGATGCAAATGTCATCAATATAAGTAGAAGTATTGGTCACCCCGTGCAGAAGATCCCTAGTGAGTCGGACAAAAGTTGCTGGTGCATTACGAAGACCGAAAGAAAGAAAAAGCCACTCGTACAGGCCTAGAGGTGTTGAGAAAGCTGTCAAAGGAATTGAGGATGATTCCATCGGGACCTGCCAATAGCCTTTTGTGAGATCTAGTTTCGAGAAGATACGAGATGTTGACATAATCAAATCAAATCAAATCAAATCAACTTTATTAGGGTCACAAATTGGGCGCGCAGGCCCGTCTTACATTCGGCCCTTCCAATCACTCGTCTTTCGTTCATCAAGAGCATTATACATTTACATAGGAAGAAAATAAACATTGTGAAATGAATGTTGTAAACATAAACAAGGCTAATTACCATGTTATGAAGCACATCTCCCACTTATCCATGCATCACCCCACCCACACAACACCCCCACCTACCCACACACACGTGCACCAAGGGACACATACACACCCCCACCTACCGACACACACGCACACCAAGGGACACATACATACCCCACCAACTGACCCATCCCCCTCCCGCACCTCCTCCACCCACACACACTGCCCTCACCTGATCCCCCAACCAAAACACACATCGCCACCCACAAACATTCCCCCAACAACCCACACATCCCACGCCCATCCACATACACATCCTACCCTACCACATCCTTCTCCCCACCCACACCTCAAACCACCCATCCCCCAGCCACATCTCCATCGACAACATATTCCCCACCCATGCACACAATCCCCCACCAACCCACACATCGCACATCCCCAAACCATACACACACATCCCCACTAACTGATGGGTCCCTATCCCCCCCACACACACACATCTCCCTAACCACCCATACATCCATCCCCAATCCACTCACACACACCCCACCACCCACACATACAACTTCCACTCACCCACACATGCCTTAACCTAATCCCCCACCCGCACATCACATACACCCCCTACCACGCACTATTCCCAACCCACGCACCACACACACATATCCCTCACAACACATCCCCACTTACACACCACACACATATCCCCACCCAGATACCACACAATATTCCCACCCACACCCACACAGAATACCCTTACCCATACCACCCCACATACCCCCACTTACACACCACAAAACCCACCACCCACACACGCATACCTCACCCACACATATCCCCAACCAACACACCAAATCTCTTCACCCACCCACACACGCAATTCCATACCAGTGCCACCAACACACACTCACTCACGCATACCAATCCTCCACTACCTGTTGTATCACTTCATTTGGCAAATTGAGTACTCATCACACTTGTACAGTTGGCTATAAACTGTCATTATATTTATGAGAATTGTGGGGAAACGGATCCCAATGCCATACGGTCTGTCCTCAGATTGTCCAAAATAACAATCCCGAACAACTTGCCTCTATTATGAGTGCAAAACATGGACAATAAATGTTCATGCTCCCATATAATAGCCCCAACTCGTATGCATGTTTAATGTGCCACTCTTCACCTTTTAGCTTCCACTTGTGACGAAATATTTAAGTGTTACACTAAGGCTTTAGAGATATTATTGTTTCCCCTGTTAGAGTAGTTATGGTTCTTTAAAAGTAATGGTGTATGCAAGTTTATGTGTTTGTTTTCTTGGTTGGGTTGTGTGTTCTCTACTAAATTAAAGTGTATTTAACTTACTGACATGTGTATGCGTTTCTAATTTACGTGTATGTATTATTTCGAGCGCCGTAAAGTGGTTACTGTAGTCACAAATGAGTGTGTTATGCTAATTTATGTCTACAATGCCGTTTTAAGATGCTCAAAATATGTTTCCTATGTTTTCCACTAAAGTATGGCGACTACACACTTATAAAAAATGACAACACATTGATTACACAGTTTGACACAGACAGTCACAACAAGTCGTTTTGTGCGGTGGAAAAATACCGTAATATCTCTCTCACTCTCTTAATTTCATCCATTCTGTTTGTATCATTCACGCATCTTGCGTTCTTGTCTCCCTATCATTTACACATCTTTCATTCACCTTTCATTCAAAAGTGGTTTTAAAATATTGGGCCGTCATTAGAATATGGTTCACGAAATAATGCATGGATGAACCAAAAATTATCTACATTAAATGTTTGGCTGAATTGACATGGGTTTTCAAGCCACAAGACTGTGCTGTTTTTATGCACTTGTCAATATATACAAAAATATACATGATTGAAAAGGATAGTTCGCTACCAATCCTATAGTAATGACTGATCTAACTAATCTATTATAAATTGGTGCACTGTTCTAAATTTCTCTAAGGGAAATAATCTAACTAATTAATTCATTTAAGAAAAATCGGTTAATTACCTTAAAGTGTTTTAATGCCCTAAAATGCTATAAATTATTAGATGATGGTGTTAATTTGTAAGTGATGTTTGATTAACTTATCTAAACTAATTAAGTTTAAATGGTGATAAATTAACGTAACATGATGTAGGTGGTTAACTTAAATAAGTCTTAACTAACTATTAGGTACATTATCACTCTGAAATGTGCTAAATACAGTTATATGTAAATCTACATAACTAATTCTAATATTTCCACAAAATATGAAGTTATACGCGACTGTTTATAAAAAACATGTTATATACATGTCACAAATACTTGTTAACTAACTATACTAACTAATAACATCCAGGTGTGATGTTCGAGCCGTGTCTCTGTAGAATGTCCTCGTAAACAATGATCAGGTAGACAAAGTTCTGATTTACGGCTCTCGTACTGGGTATGTTCTATACCAATGTATGCTACTAGTTGGTGTAGGTTCAAGTCTCAAATTTCGATCCACTGAAGGGTTGTATAAGTGGTAGTGGTGTAGACAATTCACAAAATGTGTCTGTTCATTCCACTATGCTGACACAGTTTATATTACATTATATGTAAGCGACTGGCGATGATAACGCACTTTAGTGTTCACAATCACCACATAGGGCACTAAGTATTTATAGTGTCAATATCTCTGGTGATGTAAGCTCGCTCTCTTCTCGTATTTCAGGTATTTCAATATGAGAAGGTCTACTCAAGGTGTCGGCCTAAAGAGTTCAAACTTCCCTTCAAATGTTTAATAGTGAAGGCATAATTCTGCAAAATTAAGGACTACCTGTAGATCCTATTGTTCCGATCAACCCCTGTTTGCATGACCGTCAGAGGCGAATTATCGGTTTCGATAACAAACTCTGTACCCGCCAGGAATCGATGAAGTTTCCTGACACAATATATCACGCTTAACGCTTCCAATTCAGAGGCTGAGTATCTTCCTTCAGCCGGGCTGATCTTACGACTCATGTACATTATTGGGTGGAACTTGCCTTCATAAAACTGGCCTAGGACCCCAGAAATTTAAATAGAACTTGCGTCTGTGCGGAGGAAATACGTTAGATTGACATTAGGCAAACGCAAAGATAGGTGGAAACGCTAAATAAATGTTTCAATTTTGATAACGCACCGATTAACTTTGCATCTGAACATCAAGTTTTACAGATGCTTTTAACACATTAGAAAAAACAATGGTAATTTCAGCCAAATTTGGTATAAATTTGCTGTAATAATTGACCAGACCAAGTAAGCTACGGACCTGTTTCTTGGTCGTAGGCACAGTTAGATTGAAAATCTTGGTCACGATTTTCTCATCAGTTCTTAGGTTGGCCTCTGGTGATTGTATGGCCTAAAAAATCAATTTCTTCCATTCCCAACTCCACTTTGGTGGGTTCACTGTAAGGCCAAATAATCGCAAGCTATCGAAGACGTGTCGCAGTTTCAGTAGGTGTGTTGTCCAGTCTGCTGTATGGATGCAAATGTCATCAAATAAGTAGAAGTATTGGTCACCCCGTGCAGAAGATCCTAGTGAGTCGGACAAAAGTTGCTGGTGCATTACGAAGACCGAAAAGAAAGAAAAAGCCACTCGTACAGGCCTAGAGGTGTTGAGAAAGCTGTCAAAGGAATTGAGGATGAGTTCCATCGGGACCTGCCATAGCCTTTTGTGAGATCTAGTTTCGAGAAGATACGAGATGTTGACATAATCAAATCAAATCAAATCAAATCAACTTTATTAGGGTCACAAATTGGCGCGCAGGCCCGTCTTACATTCGGCCCTTCCAATCACTCGTCTTTCGTTCATCAAGAGCATTATACATTTACATAGGAAGAAAATAAACATTGTGAAATGAATGTTGTAAACATAAACAAGGCTAATTACCATGTTATGAAGCACATCTCCCACTTATCCATGCATCACCCACCCACACAACACCCCCACCTACCCACACACACGTGCACCAAGGGACACATACACACCCCCACCTACCGGACACACACGCACACCAAGGGACACATACATACCCCACCAACTGACCCATCCCCCTCCCGCACCTCCTCCACCCACACACACTGCCCTCACCTGATCCCCCAACCAAAACACACTCGCCACCCACAAACATTCCCCCAACAACCCACACATCCCACGCCCATCCACATACACATCCTACCCCACACATCCTCTCCCCACCCACACCTCAAACCACCCATCCCCCAGCCACATCTCCATCGACAACATATTCCCCACCCATGCACACATCCCCCACCAACCCACACATCGCACATCCCCAAACCATACACACACATCCCCACTAACTGATGGGTCCCTATCCCCCCCACACACACACATCTCCCTAACCACCCATACATCCATCCCCAATCCACTCACACACACCCCACCACCCACACATACAACTTCCACTCACCCACACATGCCTTAACCTAATCCCCACCCGCACATCACATACACCCCCTACCACGCACTATTCCCAACCCACGCACCACACACCACATATCCTCACCAACACATCCCCACTTACACACCACACACATATCCCCACCCAGATACCACACAATATTCCCACCCACACCCACACAGATACCCTTACCCATCCACCCCACATACCCCCACTTACACACCACAAAACCCACCACCCACACACGCATACCTCACCCACACAATATCCCCAACCAACACACCACACATCTCTCCCCACCCACACACGCATTCCCTACCCGTCCACCAACACACACTCACTCACGCATACATCCTCCACTACGCACCCACACACCCCCACCCACTCACCCCCAACCAAACATCTCTCGATCACAATACCCCTACCCCCACACACATCCTCCACCCACTCACACATCCCACCCCAACACATACAACTCCCTCACCCACCTATACATCCCAACGCCACTCACACACCCCCACCCACACATTCCCCATCCACACACACACATCTCCCACCCACACACCCCCACATACTTCCCCCAACCACCACAATCCCCTACTCATCCACACATATACCCCACCCATACGCACATTCCCCGCACCCATCACACACATCCCCCACGCCACACACTATCCTCCACCCATAACACCACAAACATACCCTCCACTCACACATCATTCACACATCCCCCACCAACACACCGCACACATATCTCAAACCCACACACCATACACTTCCCACCATACACATACAACTCCCTCACCCACCTATACATCCCAACGCCACTCACACACCCCCACCCACACATTCCCCATCCACACACACACACACACATCTCCCACCCACACACCCCCACATACTTTCCCCAACCACCACAATCCCCTACTCATCCACACATATACCCCACCCATACGCACATTCCCCGCACCCATCACACACATCCCCCACGCCACACACTATCCTCCACCCATAACACCACAAACATACCCTCCACTCACACATCATTCACACATCCCCCACCAATACACCGCACACATATCTCAAACCCACACACCATACACTTCTCCCCACCCGCCCTTGCATCCCCAATCCACCCAACACAGTCCCCTACCCACACAACCCCGCCTCCCACACATACTTCCTCAAACCATCCACACATCTCCACCCACATAAACACACATCCCCTGCATCCGTCCCATACACATATCCTCCACCCATACACACATTCCCCACACCCATTCCAACACCCCTACTTTCACCCCCACACATCCCACCAACACCCACAAATACCACTACATACCAAAACCCACACACCCCAACCCATCCAAACGCATACCCCCACCCACACATATCCCCACACTCACACACATCCTCCACATACACTCACACTTCCTCACATCCAGACACATACAAAATGTCTCACGTTAGTACTGAAACTAGTATGAACAAACTCCCACACTTTACTCACACACATACACTGACACTTGTCATGAGCAGTCTCATAAAAATGTTAAACATGGAGAAAAATGTGTACATAAAATGTATGTGACGTAAAAATAGTGATGCTCTCTCTCTCTCTCTCTCTCTCTCTCTCTCTCTCTCTCTCTCTCTCTCTCTCTCACACACACACACACACACACACACACACACACACACACACACACATTCACTCTCACGCTCACACATTCACTCTTCCGCTCATTCATTCACTCTCATGCATTCACTCTCCCGCTCACTCATTCACTCTCCCGCTCACTCATCCACTCTCCCGTTCACTCATTCACTCTCCCGCTCACTCATTCACTCTCCCGTTCACTCATTCACTCTCACGCTCATTCTTTCTGTCTCTCATTCACACTCACTGACTCTCTCACTCAAACTACAGTAATGAACATGAGTTTATATTATGCATGATAAAATCAAATGATATTTAACAGATAATATGACAGATGAGAATACACAAACATATGGATTCGCGTGTTACATAATATGCGTGTTACATGACATGCATCTGCTCAGCTCTCTCTCTCTCTCTCTCTCTCTCTCTCTCTCTCTCTCTCTCTCTCTCTCTCTGTATTCTTTCATACAAACACACTCACACGCATGCGCGCGCTCACACACACACACACACACACACGCTAACACATCAACTCTCCCACTGTCTCACTCTCTAACACACAATCCTCCACACACACACACATTCACTCTCTCAATCACACTCTCTCACACATACACATACACATGAACGCATGCACATGAACGTATGCACGCACGCATACACTCCCTCACTCACTCTCACACATACACGTACGAATGCATGCACTGACACATTCCCCCACCATTTCTCGCTTAATCACTCTCTCCACACACACGCATGCACGTGCGCACACACGCATTCACTCTCTCCCTCTCTCTGACACCCACTTTCTCTCTCTCTCTCTCTCTCTCTCTCTCTCTCTCTCTCTCTCTCGCTCCCACACGCACACACATATATAGTGAACAATTATAGTTAAACAATTATACTGAACAATTATACTGAACAATTATACCAGTAAATGAATTATGGTGGCATATAGTCGGTATGGATTAAGTATTGAAAGAGTTTTCGGTTAAATGTGTAGGGACTCATTGGAGTTTTCAGATCTGGAGGCAGATCATTCCATAAGTGAGCACCAGAATAGGCGAAACATGTTTTGTATAGGTCCAATCTAGGCTTTGAGACATGTAACAAATTTAGGCGCTTGCTGTTCATTGCATTAGATTGAATCAGCGGCAGAAGATACTCTGGGGTATTTTGAGATATAATTTTATTCACTAATTTGGCTTTGTTGAAAAGGAAGCGCTTTTGTAGTGGTAGAAGTCTTAGATGACTGTACAAATTATTACTTTCAACGTGCTTTATGTCAGAAACCAGACGAATAGCGCGGTTTTGTAGAGAACATAGTCGTTTTAAATTAGATTTATGGCAACCATCCCAAACTGTGGAACAGTAATCGAGATGTGATTGGATATAGCATGTATAGAATATTTTTCGTGTGCTTTCGTCCAGGAAGTGCTGAATTTTAGCAAGTTGGTAAACTTTTTGTGCTATTTTCTTGGTAAGAGCGTGAACATGAGAGCTCCAGTTCAAATGGCTGTCTATTAAAAGCCCTAGTGTTTTATGTTCAGTCACATTAACTATAGGTAACGTGCCCATGCGGAGTTCGAGCGGTGATCCAGTTATGGCTAGTGTCTGTAGTTTTTGTCTGGTCGTTATTAGCATGGATTTGGTTTTGTCGATGTTAATTTGCATGCGGTTTTCATTGCTCCATCTAGTAAGATTATCAAGTTCCTTTTGTAAAGAATTCTCTACTTCACTACGGTTATCTTGACTAGTATATATAGTACAGTCGTCTGCGAATAGATCACAAGTTGTATTGATATATAAAGGAAGATCATTAATATAAACTGCAAAAAGCAGCGGACCTAGTATTGAGCCCTGAGGCACACCAATATTAAGCTGTGTGGGTCTTGATAGACAGTTGTTGAAGGACACGACTTGTTGCCTGTCGGATAGAAATGACGTAATTATGTTCACCATGTTGGTGCTTGTCTTCATTTGCTTTAGTTTTCTAATTAAAATATCGTGATCTACCATATCAAAAGCTTTTTTAAAGTCTACAAACACCGCTCCACAAATTCTACCGTTGTTGATGTTTAAGTGCAAGTTATCGGTCATTTTTGTTAGAGCACTATGGCAAGAATATTTAGGTCGAAACCCAGATCAAGGATTAGGTCGTCACAAGATGGGATAGGCTCTGCATCGACCCTGGTCACGTTGTTTAAGCGCCTATAATCGACGCAGAGGCGGATAGTCGAGTCATTTTTTCTGACTAGAACTATTGGAAAAGAATACTCTGACTGATAATTCTGAATTATTCCACTCGACTCAAGATTTAACAATTCCTTGTCGAGATTTTCCCTGTAACTTAATGGGATGGAATAAGGTCGACATTTGATGGGTGTGCTATCAGTCAGAATTATAGCGTGTTCTATTCTGTCTGTCTTACCTGGGATGTCAGAGAAAATGTCCTTGTTCTCAGTTACTATTTCTATCAGTTGTTGTCGTTGCTCGTCTGTCAGTTTGGGTTCTATACGTATGCTATCGATTGTCCCTGTCGTGTCGACTGTCGGGACAGGTAATTCTATTCCGTCGTCATCCGTCTGATTAAGTACTGTTGTTGTACTAGCTGTGTGTACTGTTTCCTGGCTAGGTGTGTTTGCGATGTCGTCATGATCTGTCGCCCTACCTAGTGTAGTTGTGTCGTGTACGTCTGTCGTCCGGTTGATTGGTGTAGGTGCACTCTGTTCGTCTGTCCTCAGTTCTTGTCGTGAGAAATAAGGTTTCAGCATGTTGATATGAAATATCTTTAATTTTCCCTTTATCGATATTTCATAGTCGACATCTGATATCTTTCGTTCGACGTTGAATGGCCCTTGCCATGATGTTAGTAACAAATTACGTTTATCTGGTAGTAAAAGCAGTACATTTTGATTAGGTTCAAGGTGGAGGGTTTTGGCGCCCTTGTTTGCATATTCGCGGTACATTTGACCTTTTCTCTCCAAAGATGATTTGGCTATTGGACACGCTTTTATGATTTTATCGCGTGTCTCTGTTACCATCTCATATGGTGTTACTGCTGTTGGGTTTTCTACTGAGCTGGTGATTAGCTGATGGTAGATTGTTAGGGGTCCACGAGGGTTCGCCCCATAAACTAACTCGAAAGGTGAGAAACCCGTACTTGAGTGCGGAATTTTTCGATGGGCAAATAGCACTGCTGGTAGTAGAATGTCCCAATCAGATGGGTTCTCTGCTGTTACTTTAGCCAGCATGTGTTTGAGATCCCCGTTAATCTTTTCTATAATCCCATTACTCGCAGGGTGATAAGGGCTACAGAAATGCTGCTCTATTCCTAGCAATTTTGTTAGGGCTTGCATAGCAGCCGAAATAAATTGGGTTCCTCGGTCGCTCAAAATGGTTCGAGGAAAACCAAATCGACAAAATAGATGTAAAAACACATTTGCCACATCTTTGGAGGTAATGTATTTTAGCGGTACTGCTTCGATCCACCTTGTACAGAGATCCACGAGGGTTAGTATAAAACGGTTTCCTTTGTTCGACACCTGATTCAGGGGTCCAACAATATCTACCGCTACACTTTTGAATGGTCTAGAAGCCAAAATGGAACGCTGAACCTCGGCTGTCACATGCTTTCCCTTTCTTACTAAATGTTGACAAATAGTACATGATCGACAGAACAATTTGATGTCGTTACAAAATTTAGGCCAGTAAAAATGTGCCAAAATTCATGCTCTCGTTTTGTCGTAGGCTAAATGTCCAGCAAACGGTGACTCATGTGCAATGTTTAGCACATTTTGTCGGTGTTTTACAGGTAACACCGTTTGCTGAATTTCATGGTTATTTGTTGTATAATAACGCATGAGAATTCCGTTATGTACTTTAAAATACCAATATGCATTCTTAGTAACTTTCGCTCGCTCACCTAATAGTTTAAAATAAGGTGCGATAGTTTGATCGTTGCGTTGTGCCTCGATAAATTCTTGTCGAGTAGCACTGTTAATAGCACCGGTGGGTGTTAACAACTGTAACATTTCGTTTTGTAGGTCAGTGTAATGTGTTTGAGTATCTGACCTCGTTACAGCATTAGCCGTGTTTGCTTGTTTCCAGGCTAATATTTTTTCATCAGTACACTGTTTTAATGATGGCAAACAACCTAAAATCAATCAGTACACGGATTTTGTAGGATCGCGCATGTAAATGTGCCTGAGAGGAACGGGGTGTTTATGCGTACTTTTGCCAGCGGGTATTTCTCTATGTTTCCAGAGAAAGTGCGGCATTTGACAAAAAATTTTTTTATTTTTCCC
>JACEFZ010009921.1:0-27161 GCA_014155875.1 Cepaea nemoralis
TTCTCTCATTATATATGTCTGTCTCTATCACTGTCTCTTTCTCTCATTATATATGTCTGTCTCTTTCTCTCATTATATATGTCTGTCTCTATCACTGTCTCTTTCTCTCATTATATATGTCTGTCTCTTTCTCTCATTATATATGTCTGTCTCTTTCTCTCATTATATATGTCTGTCTCTATCACTGTCTCTTGCTCTCATTATATATGTCTGTCTGTCTATCTGTCTCTATCACGGTCCCTTTTTCACTTTAAATCTCTGTCTGTCTGTCTGTCTGTCTGTCTGTCTGTCTGTCTGTCTGTCTGTCTGTCTGTCTGTCTGTCTGTCTGTCTGTCTGTCTGTCTGTCTGTCTGTGTTTCCAACCCCTCCCCCATACCATACCTGCTCTCTCACTGCCCTCTCTCCCCCTCTCTCACTGCCTCTCTCCATCCCTTGCTCACCCCATTCTCTCTCTCTCTCTCTCTCTCTCTCTCTCTCTCTCTCTCTCTCTCTCTCTCTCTCTCTCTCTCTCTCTCTCTCATAAGGACAGTGTTGTTTGTTAATTTTCACTTGTAAGAAACTTTTCTCTCAGAAAATGAGAATGTTAACACCCAACAACATCAGGACACATACATCTAAAATCTATGATAGTTAATGTCGATCACGTTACGATCCCAGAACCTCTTCAGTAACATAGTCAAGATCCCTTTCCCCGCACTGAATCGATTCAGTGCCGAAACAACGTAGATGTGGACCAAACGTGGTACACAATCAAATTAACGAGTACTATAATATAAATGTCTGTTCAGTGAGCATTGAAATCGCAGAAGATACCGCAAACAAAACAAATAACACAATGAACTTAGTCTGGCGATATGTCATCCTTCTGTTAAAATGGGAGGTCGCATTTCTATCGGCACTAAATTATTTAAGCGAATTGTGTAAATGGTTGAATCCCGTATTTTCAATTGTCATAGACTTGTCGACACTCGGTGAGTCGTGTGGTGAGTAGAATACCGGCCGCCTTTATGTCACAGTACATTCCATGCTACCTCTTGTAGGCCAGTCAACCTGCTTGTCCACATCCATTTGTATAACTATTCATGGGATTCGAACATAAGGCCTCGCGAGAATACCGGCCACTACACCACAGCAGACCCCGAACCTTATCAGACACATCATTATCTTTATGAAAATTGTTGTATAGAAACAACAACAACAACAACAACAACAACAACAACAACAACAACAACAACAACAACAACAACAACAAAAACAATTGTTGCTCAGCTTATTTATGGTAGACATAAAATTACATTACCGAGAAAAATAAATAATCCCTTCAGCGATAACTAAAGCAACAATGACAGTAATTAACTTATTGACTTACTTTCAGTCCTGCACAAACTTTAACTGATTTGACAATGATATATTGTTATTGATATCTATGTATCTGTCTGTCTGTCTCTATGTCTGTCTGTGTTTGTGCGTGCGCGTGTGTGTGTGTGTGTGTGTGTGTGTGTTGTGTGCGTGCCTGCCATCATCATGCATAGAGTTGAAAATATATAACCCGAAATAGGAGAAGTCTCTGTCTGTTTTTCTGTCTGTCTATCTGTCCGTCCGTCCATTCATCATCAGTATGTCTCTCTATCTCTATCTGTGCATGTCTCGTTCTTTATCTGTATCTGTCTGTCTATCCGTTTGTCTGTCTGTAAATGTATCAGTAATAATATACGCCGTTGAAATTATGTCTGACACAGACAGACAGTATCAATACTCAGATGTGTGGTGTCTTATAGTCTATGTCTGTCTGACGTCTTGTAAGCCATAACTGCCACAACATTCTGTCTGATGTGCTTCCAATTATTTCTGATACTGATTTTCCTCCGTTCCATAATGTCAAACTGTACTCCATCTTCTGTAATCAAAGCAACGTTCTGCAAACGATCTCCTACATTATACACAAAGGCACATACTCGAGCGCCCTCATGAACTTGAATATGTGCACTGATAGATCCAACAAGGGGACGCTACTTCGCTTTTGGTTGTGATGAACTGTATTATAAGATGGATGTTTTCCCTTTGCGTAGTGTATAGTCACATTTTTAGAAAAATTATGCGTTGATGCCGAGGTAGCAAGGTCAACACCTATACCGGTCAGTTGTTCATCTCTGTCTCAATATGTATTTGCCTCACTCTGTCTTTCTTGTCATTCTCTGTATTCCCATGTTTCTCTCACCTGTCTCTGTCTCTCTCAAAGTCTCTTTCTTTACATCTGTCCTTCTTTGACTCTCCCTGTCTCTCTAATTCACACACACACACGCACACACACACACACACTCTCTCTCTCTCTCTCTCACTCTAGCTTACCCTCTCTCTCTGGCTTACCCCCTCTCTCTGGCTTATGTTCTCTCTCTCTCTGTGGCTTACTCTCTCTCTCTCTCTTTCTCTCTGGCTTATGCTCTCTTTCTCTAGCTTATGGTCTCTCTCATTCTATGGCTTATCCTCTCTCTCTCTTTCTCTCTCTCTCTCTATCTCTCTCTATCACATTGTCTTTCATTTTCTTTCCTCCCTATCTCTCCCCATCTCTCTGTCTCTCTCTCACAATCTGTCACTATCTCTCTCTGGCCTACACACACACACACCCTCTCTCTCACTTTATCTCTCCCTCTCTATCTCTTTTTTCCCTCTCTCCCCCTCTCTCTTGATATCTATCCCTCCCTCTCTCCCTCTCACTCTGTTTCACTCTATTTGTATGACTTTTTCTGTAACTTTCCGTCCCTTGCTGGCGAGGTTAGCTGTCTGTCACTGTTTCATTCTCAGTCACTCCATCTTTCTGACTAGCTGTCTGTCTCAGCAAGTCTCTATTTGTCTCCATCACTCCCTGTCTCATTCTTTCACCTGCCCTTCTCGTTCTCTCTCTCTCTCTCTCTCTCTCTCTCTCTCTCTCTCTCTCTCTCTCTCTCTCTCTGTGTGTGTGTGTGTGTGTCTCTCTCTCTATCTCTCTCTTGATGTACGAATGATTAATGATTGGAAGGCTCAATGTAAGAAGGGTCTGCGTGTTCAATGTGTGACCCTAGGAAAATAAGTTCGTTCGTTCTTTCGTTCTATCGCACCCTGTCTTACACTCTTTCACTGTGTCTCTCTTTATCTCCCTGTGTCTCTCTTTGTCTCTCTACGACACATCTAGGTAAACCTAGAGAAACAACAGTGGAAGACAAACCCTATGGACCACTGAGGGAACTAAAAATGACAGTGATGTTATTCAAGAAACAGCATTGCAGATATATACGGCCAATGTCATGCGAACGAAAGAAGAAGAGACACTTAAAAAGAAGAAGCAGAAGAAGAAGAAGAAGAAGAAGAAGAAGAAGAAGAAGAAGAAGAAGAAGAAGAAGAAGAAGAAGAAGAAGAAGAAGAAGAAGAAGAAGAAGAAGAAGAAGAAGAAGAAGAGACAGACGAAGCAGAAGAAGACAGTAGAAGCTTTCGACAGAATTGTTAAGATTATCCTGTAAACGACTGACACTGTCATCTTGTAGGATACGAGTAAGAAGCCAATCTTGTACGGTTACGAATTGCTGCTGAAGTCCTCATTGCTGGAATATCTTAATGTGCTTTCAGATCCTGACTCCTCTAAGCAAGAACCTGTTTCACTTGCTGAGCTACGTCTCTTCCTGCTGTAACCCCATCACGTACTGTTTTATGAACAAGAAGTTTCGAGAAGCTTTCTTCCGAGTGTTTCAGGTTGGTATCTCTGTATGATTGTTTCCGACAGTGACCTGCTTCGTAGACATTTTCATAGAGAGATGTTCTTAAGGCAAAGTACCTGCAGAGTAGCTATTGGGCAAAGTACTCACAGAGTACCAATAGTGCAAAGTAACTGCGGAGCAGTTACAGGCCAAATTACCTTCAGAGTAGGTAAAGGACAAAGTACCTGCAGAATACTTAAAGGACAAAGTACTTGCAGAGTAGTTACAGGGCAATGTGCCCGCAGAGTAGTTATAGGACAAAGTACTTGCAGAGTAGTTATAGGACAAAGTACTTGCAGAGTAGTTATAGGACAAAGTACTTGCAGAGTAGTTATAGGACAAAGTACTTGCAGAGTAGTTATAGGACAAAGTACTTGCAGAGTAGATATAGGACAAAGTACTTACAGAGTAGTTATAGGACAAAGTACTTGCAGAGTAGTTATAGGACAAAGTACTTGCAGAGTAGTTATAGGACAAAGTACTTGCAGAGTAGTTATAGGTCAAAGTGCTTGTAGCGTTTATTTTTTAAAGTAATAACTAGTACTTTATCATTGAGTGTATCAGCTGAATGGATGTGGGAGAGAGACAGAGAGTGAGAAAGAGAGAGAGTTAAATTAACAACTAGGAATTTATTTCATTGACTGTGTCAGCCGAATTGACATGGAAGTAAGACAAGGAGAATTAAAGTGAGACGGAGAGTTAATGTATTAACTAGGACTTTATAATTGACTGTATCAGCTGACTGGCCGTGAGAGAGAGAGAGAGAGAGAGAGAGAGAGAGAGAGAGAGAGAGAGAGAGAGAGAGAGAGAGAGAGAGTTAAGTGTAACAACTAGGACATTGCCATTGACTGTTTCAGTGGTTTGGGTGTGTGTGTGTGCGAAATAGAGAGAGAAGGAGAGAGAGAGCGCGCGCGCGCGCGCGAGAGAGAGAGAGAGAGAGAGAGAGAGAGAGAGAGAGAGAGAGAGAGAGAGAGATAAAGCAATAACCAGGGCTGTAAGAGTTCCCCAATGTTCTAGCTGTGACATTTGACTTAATGTCTTATTTAAGAAACTGTGACCTCAACATCACTAATACGACCCCTGTTAACCTCCTCAGTGTCGCGGTTCCCCACAGAGCCTCAGAGAGAGACGCATGGAGCGTCTATACAACAACCAGTTCAGTGAGCGCACCACCAGAGGGTCAACAGTCTTACATCTCAGCGAGCGACTCAAACCCAACACCTCCACAACAGAAGTTCTGCAGTACTCACTTAAAGTCAAGGATCGCGGGAGTGGACGGTGCAAGGATCTGTCCTCAAGTGTGGAAGCCTTGAACAGCGAGTTGACGTCGTCGGAGTAACGAAAGCAGCTAAACCGATTGATAGGGTGTGGCAGTTTGGGCAGTTGATGAGATTACCAACCACCTCAATCTCAGTTCGATGTTCAGCAGTCTGAGCGGTCGAGAGATAATAGCCACCGAAGAAATTTGGTTGTTATCAGTTCAAGAGAGACTATCACTGAAACAATGTGTTGTTATCATCTCAAGAGAGATTAGCTGTAATGAAAATAGGCTGTTAAAATATCGAGAGAAAAACAAAACATGTGTTGTTATCTGATCCATACACACTAAACCCAAAGATAATGTGCTGTTATAAACTCAAGCTATACTAACATCAAGACAGTGTGCTTTTATTGACTCGAGAGGTAATGACACAACGGAAAGTGTGCTGGTATCAATTTCAGAGATTTGTAACTCTTAATTAAGCGTGATGTGCTGTCATCAACTCGAAGAGATAATAACACCAAAATAAAATGTGGTGTTATCAATTCAAGAAATACCAACAGCAAAGAAATTAAGATGTTATCACATCTAGAAATACTAGCACCAAAGACAGCGGTGCTGTTATCAACCCGAGAGATACTAACATCAAAGACAGTGTGCTGTTATCAACCCAAGAGATCCTAACATCAAAGACGTGTGCTTTTATCGACTCGAAAGATACTTACACCAAAGACTGTGTGCTGTTATCATGTCGAGAGATAATGACACAAAGCAAAGTATTCTGGTAACAGTTCCAGAGATAATAACCCTTAATTAAGCGTGCTTTGCTGTAATCAACTCCGCAGACAATAACAGCAAAGAAAACATACTGTTCAATAAATTCAAGAAATACGAGCAGCAAAGAAATTATGATGTTATCAGATCTAGAGATACAAGCACCAAAGACATCGTGCTGTTATCAACCCGAGGTGGAGAGATAATAACATCAAAGACAGTGTGCTGTTATCGATTCGAAAGATACTAGCTCTAAAGACAACCTACTGTTGTCAGCCCGGGATATACTAACATCAAAGGCGAAGAGCTGTTTTCAGCAGTTCGAAATCTGTTCTCTATGCCCACCATAAATCCATAGTCGACAGGCGGACAAGCCCATATGTGTATGCTGTCCAGAGATCAGGATTTGTTCCACAGATGCTACAATATTGGAGATACATTTGCAGATGGTCAAGGGGACCCCGTAGAGCAGTGCTTCCCAACCTTTTTTGTGCTATGCCCCACCTAAGCCTTTCTAAAATTCTTATGCCCCCCCCCCCCCAAACATACTAAAGAAACTTGAATGTTTTTTTTAGAAGGTCTCATGGTTCCCAGAGGGGCCAGAGCCCCCCACCCCCGGTCTCATGTCCCTGTGTGTGTTGTGTTGGGTTAATTTTGTGTGTGTGTGGATTGGTGGTTACCCCGGACTAGTACCCCCGCCTCCCCCTTTTTTTGTGTAGACCCTTAGTCTCACTGTAAGCTAATGCCCACAGTGGTCAGGATCACATCTAAGGTGAAGATATGTGATGGGTTTTTATTTGATCATCCCGGCCCCCGACCAGACCAGGCGCACTACTGGGGGGAGAGCAGCAAATGCACCCGATCCTAACCAAAGGACCGATAGGTTTTAGGAAGAAATCACTAGGAAATTATTGAGCAAACACAGTATGTAAATTTTCAAAACATATAATGGAGAACTGAAATTCAAGTACAAAATAATTTAATGAAAGATTTTTCTATATTATTTTAATTATTAGTAATTATTTAAATTTAGTGAGATCCTTGCACTTGATGCTTGCTGCAAAGAGATTTTATGTCAGGTTCCAATTTAGTTAACTTCAGTCTCAAGTCTGCCCGTTTTGTTATATCCAGATTTCTTCCATTGTCGAATTGCCCCCCTTAACAATTGAATTGCCCCCCTGTGGGGTGTGGGCCCCACGTTGGGAAACACTGCCGTAGAGGGTCGTGCATCTCGGGGCTTTCAAGAAACAGCACGCATTCATCTACTGGATCTCACTGATTGGCAATTGTACAGAACCACAGAAAACCCCAGACCATGTCCGACATGACATCCCTGACATTGCTAGATAGAGAGACGTATAGCGAACATCGAAGCGGAAGAATAAAAAGTTGGAAACATAGCAACAGAAGAGAGAAAAAAGAAGTAGAACAAAAAATAAGAAGAAGAGGAAGAAGGCGAAGAAGAAGAGGAAACAGAAAAAGACGACGAAGAAGAAGAAGAAGAAGTAGAAAAAGAAGAAGGAGGAGGAGGAAGATCAGTTGTAGTCAGGTTGGTGTAAGGATGTGTGATGTGCAAGACCAGTTATAGTGAGGCTGGTGTAAGGATGTGTGATGTGCAAGACCAGTTATAGTGAGGCTGGTGTAAGGATGTGTGATGTGCAAGACCAGTTATAGTGAGGCTGGTGTAAGGATATGTGATGTGCAAGACCAGTTGTAGTCAGGCTGGTGTAAGGATGTGTGATGTGCAAGACCAGTTATAGTGAGGCTGGTGTAAGGATGTGTGATGTGCAAGACCAGTTATAGTGAGGCTGGTGTAAGGATGTGTGATGTGCAAGACCAGTTGTAGTCAGGCTGGTGTAAGGATGTGTGATGTGCAAGACCAGTTATAGTGAGGCTGGTGTAAGGATGTGTGATGTGCAAGACTAGTTGTAGTCAGGCTGGTGTAAGGATGTATGATGTGCTAGACCAGTAATAGTGAGGCTGGTGTAAGGATGTGTGATGTGCAAGAGTAGTTATAGTGAGGCTGGTGTAAGGATGTGTGATGTGCAAGACCAGATATAGTGAGGCTGGTATAAGGATGTGTGATGTGCAAGACCAGTTGTAGTCAGGCTGGTGTAAGGATGTGTGATGTGCAAGATCAGTTATAGTGAGGCTGGTGTAAGGATGTGTGATGTGCAAGACCAGTTATAGTGAGGCTGGTGTAAGGATGTGTGATGTGCAAGACCAGTTGTAGTCAGGCTGGTGTAAGGATGTGAGATGTGCAAGACCAGTTGTAGTCAGGCTGGTGTAAGGATGTGTGATGTGCAAGACCAGTTATAGTGAGGCTGATGTAAGGATGTGTGATGTGCAAGACCAGTTATAGTGAGGCTGGTGTAAGGATGTGAGATGTGCAAGACCAGATATAGTGAGGCTGGTGTAACGATGTGTGATGTGCAAGACCAGTTGTAGTCAGGCTGGTGTAAGGATGTGAGATGTGCAAGACCAGTTATAGTGAGGCTGGTGTAAGGATGTGTGATGTGCAAGACCAGTTATAGTGAGGCTGGTGTAAGGATGTGTGATGTGCAAGACCAGTTGTAGTCAGGCTGGTGTAAGGATGTGTGATGTGCAAGACCAGTTATAGTGAGGCTGATGTAAGGATGTGTGATGTGCAAGACCAGTTAGAGTGAGGCTGGTGTAAGGATTTGTGATGTGCAAGATCAGTTGTAGTCAGGTTGGTATCCGGATGTGTGATGTGCAAGACCAGTTGTAGTCAGGCTGGTGTAAGGATGTGTGATGTGCAAGACCAGTTATAGTCAGACTGGTGTAAGGATGTGTGATGTGCAAGACCAGTTTTAGTGAGGCTGGTGTAAGGATGTGTGATGTGCAAGACCAGTTGTAGTGAGGCTGGTGTAAGGATGTGTGATTTGCAAGACCAGTTATAGTGATTCTGGTGTAAGGATGTGTGATGTGCAAGACCAGTTGTAGTCAGGCTGGTGTAAGGATGTGAGATGTGTAAGACCAGTTATAAAGAGGCTGGTGTAAGGATGTGTGATGTGCAAGACCAGTTGTAGTCATGTTGGTATCAGGATGTGTGATGTGCAAGACCAGTTGTAGTCAGGCTGGTGTAAGGATGTGATATGTGTAAGACCAGTTGTAGTCAGGCTGGTGTAAGGATGTGTGATGTGCAAGACCAGTTATAGTGAGGCTGGTGTAAGGATGTGAGATGTGTAAGTCCAGTTGTAGTGAGGCTGGTGTAAGGATGTGAGATGTGCAAGACCAGTTATAGTCAGGCTGGTGTAAAGATGTGAGATGTGCAAGACCAGTTGTAGTCAGGCTGGTGTAAGGATGTGAGATGTGTTAGACCAGTTGTAGTGAGGCTGGTGTAAGGATGTGAGATGTGTAAGACCAGTTGTAGTCAGGTTGGTATCAGGATGTGTGATGTGCAAGACCATTTATAATGAGGTTGGTGTAAGGATGTGAGATGTGCAAGACCAGTTATAGTCAGGCTGGTGTAAGGATGTGTGATGTACAAAACCAGTTGTAGTCAGGCTGGTGTAAGGATGTGTGATGTGTAAGACCAGTTATAGTCAGGCTGGTGTAAGGGGTTGAGATGTGTAAGATCAGTTGTAGTCAGGCTGGTGTAAGGATGTGTGATGTGCAAGACCAGTTATAGTCAGGCTGGTGTAAGGATGTGTGATGTGCAAGACCAGTTATATTAAGGCTGGTGTAAGGATGTGAGATGTGCAAGACCAGTTGTAGTGAGGCTTGTGTAAGGATGTGTGATGTGCAAGACCAGTTGTAGTCAGGTTGGTGTAAGGATGTGAGATGTGTAAGACCTGTTATAGTGAGGCTCGTGTACGGAAGTGAGATGTGCAAGACCAACTTTAACAATAACAACATCAACAATACTGAGTGACACCTGTAATAAATGATGTGCTGAAATAAAATGTTGAGGAGAAATGTGCGAAATTAGGACAATATGGGAGGTAAACTTCAAGCGATAGACTGAAAGAAGCTCGTCTGAATGAACTGAAAGAAGCCCGTCTGAATGAACCGTACAGAGGATCGTGGAGACACTTAAGCCAGCCGTCAATGCGGAGGTGGCACTTCCCAATGACGAAACCTCATAATGCCTTTTACTACTTCAGATCCTTGTTCAAAGATGCTTCTGTTTGAGACATTGGTGCTATACTGCATATATGACTGCCATCTGCTGCTGTAACATATTCTGGGTAGCAGTGTACACCTTTCGCAGAAAATCTCAACATTCACTGTAGTATACGTCAGTGACATAGTCCCGTACACCATACACCAGTATATCACAACAATCACCGTGTCTATACGTCTATGACATAGTCCTGTACACTTTTGGTAGTGTGTCACGACAGTCACTGAAATATTCCTCTGTGACATATTCTGGATAATTCTATTAACCATTGGTAGCCTACCGCAACAGTCACTATCGAATACGTATGTGAAATATTCTGGGTAGTCCTTATACCATTGGTAGAATATCGCAACATTCAATGTTGAATACCCCTGTGACATATTCTGGGTAGTCCTAACACCATTGGTAGTATATCACAACAGTCACTGTTGTATACTTCTGTGACACTATTCTTATTCTGGGTGGATATATACAGCATGGAATACAGCCACTTCAAAAGAATTTATTCCCATGGTGAATTTAAACATAGTCGAAATAAAAAAAAAAGAAGAAGATATTGCACGATTTATTGCCTGGAATATTTCACTACACCTGGTTAGGTGTATATTGCAGAGTTGTATATCACATGAAACGATTTCATGGATAATACTTTGACATAACTATTTCCCGTTCACTCGCTTTTAACTCAATCTTAGTCCACACAGGATTGATTTGTGTGTGTGTGTGTGGGACCGCTTTCCCTACTACTAATGTCCTTCGCCACCAGGCGAACCCATTCCGACTTCTGAGGTACTGGTAATTTACGTCTCTAAATCAAGGACGAGAAGTTAATATTTTAGTCCAGCTGAGCGGTGTACTGGTTAAACTTGCCATCAGCACACCGGCAGTTTAAGAACGAGTGCTCTTATCCATTCGGCCATGCTGACCTCACTTTGGCTGAATAATATGTATTTAGTATTTCAACCAAAGTATTATCCATTTATTCACTTCATATAAAATATAACTCTGCAGTAGGTACCTGGCCAGATGCTGCGAAACTTGCCAGACAATAAATCGTCCAATATTTTGTCTATGATGTCTGTGTTCAATTAACGACAGTTGCCAGCTTGCCATTATGCTTGTGTATTCATGCCTCATTGTTGCCATGCACGCAATGAAGTCATGAATTCGCGGTTTATGTTGTAATAACATTTTGCTTCAAACATTTGGTTCGTTGAGTTCGCGTGTGTTCATTTAGTGTTAATGTCTGTGTGGCTCTATTGCAGTGGTTCCCAAGGTTTTCAAGCAGAGTGCCATATTTACTATTTTCGGTAGTTAAGCGGGCCACAACGTTATAAAATTATAAAAGTCGTTCAATATCATTCTTACCCTTTTTAACTTTCATCAACAAAATTCTAAAACTTTAAAGGCAGTCAGTGTCAGTACTACACTGCGGTCATTTTTTGGTTTAAAATCAAAAGTTCGTTTAACAATACATTTTAAATCAGTTTCGAGAATTAATTAATGAGTTAATTTACAATTGTAACTGTTCTTCATAACCAGTTACTTAACTCTTTCACTACCAAACAAAAACTGGGCTGTGACCAAACAGACATTTATGGCAGAAAATTGGAACTAGGGGTGTGTTACAATAATGCTTTTAAAATGGTTAAGGTGGTAGAAGACCTATTGTATTACATATCAAATTAAAGAGGATTGCACAAGGAACATGACAGTGTTAATAATTAATTGATAGGTTACAAATATTATGACAATAATGAGAGGTTTAATAATAACAAATGAAATTAAAGAGGTAAAAATTATTTAAAAAACTGCACATATAAGGTGTTTTCTACACTCCTATACTGCTAATCATGTTTAATTTACTGAATAATCAAACAAACACCACTTGTCTTCAAGAATATAAACAGTATTGCGCATTAAAGTAACCCAAAAAGAAGTTTTGGTGCATATTCTGAACCATGTATTTTTCACAAATAATGACAAAAAATAATGGCTGAAATCTTGAAGGTGGGGTCTGTCACAGTAAAGTTATGAAAATGGTTACAATTGTAGCAGAAATGTTGTATTATATATCAAAATAAAGGGGATTGCACAAGGAATATGTTGGTAGGAGAATGTTTGCTTTAGGTTGTAAATAAAATAAAAATAATAATATAATTTGTAAAATAATTGGACAAAAGTAGGTAAAAATAATGTAAACATTGCACTTAGAATGTGTTTTCTACACTCCTATACTGCTAATCATGTTTAATTTACTGAATAATCAAACAAACACCACTTGTCTTCAAGAATATAAACAGTATTGCTCATTTAAATCACCCAAAAGGAAGTTTTGGTGCATATTCTGAACCATGTCTTTTTCACACAAATGAAAAAAAACTAATGGCCGAAATCTGGAAATTGGTGTATGTCGCAATAATGTTATGAAAATGGTTAAAATTGTAGCAGAAATGTTGTATTATATATCAAAATAAAGGAGATAGCACAAGGAATATGTTGGTAGGAGAATTTTTGCTGTATGTTGTAAATAAAATACAAATAATAATATAACGTCTAAAATAATTTGTTAAAAAGAGGTAAAAATAATGTAAACATTGTACTTACCGAGGGGGCGTTGTTATCCAATATCCTGATCACTGCTAATCCAATTGAATTTACTGAACAAACAACACTATTCTACACTATAAACACCATTGCTTCCAATCAACCATCCGAAAAGAAGTTTCGCCGCAGATTCTGAATCATGTATTTTTTTTTCAGACAAAAATTAGGAAAACACTTGGCAGATTTACATTTAATTGTCATGTCTGTTTGTTTTTATTTACTATATGTGGCAGTCTATTTGTGATAGGCTGCAACGCAAACTTTGGCGCACAAGTCTGGTCTATTAGTACAGCCGGAGCAAACAAAAGATGATATGTGTCGTTTAGTTCGAGTGCTGCAAAGTGTCGTTTAGTTCGAGTGCTGCAAAAAACACAGTCTCTATTGACACCGACAAATTCTATTAAATGCTTGGCTCATGTAAATCTTTCGGCATAATTTCCTGCAACAGACTGAAATTCTTCGGCAGGCAGAGTGTCAAACTTTCAGGAATACTCTGAGCTACTTCGCGATGAGCACTTTCCTTTACTTGAAATCCTTCTGTAACAATTTTTTTCCTCCTTTCTCTGTTTGCCATATGGAATGTAGGATGTGAGCATTGATCTGTGCAATTTCAAAGATCTAGTAGTAGATATTCTTCCACCACGTAATGGTGTTCCTATCATGGATATTATAATATCCAACCATTTGGTCCATTCTGTCGCAGCCATTCATCGCCGTTTTATTTTCATGGAGACCATCTTCAGCTTGCTTTGCGGTTTTCGCAATCCGCTCTCAACAATTCTAACTACAGACTTGGTAGAGACAACAATGCATGGTTTTTTTTAGCTTTGTTTAGCCCTTCCACCAAATAATCATATCATCAATGGACACATTTTCAAATGGGTAAAATGCTTCCTGGATATTCTTCAGAGTCAACAAGAGGATAAATTTTTTTTTTTTTTTGGGTACTTTCAGGTTGACATACATGAAACATGGTGTGATAAATATATTATAATTTTCTAATTGATTACTGGGAAACGTAGTGGCAGTGCCACATACCAAGGAGTATATAAATGTGCACTTGTACACCGGTAGTCTTTGATACATGTCTTGGATCAAGTCCCATAGCAATAATGACAGACGTAAACTTCAGCCATTCGTGCTTCGTTGTCAAATACTCAGCTGTTGACGAACATTCACTGGTTTTTCTTTATCACCACGTGCTAAAACTTTAGACACAACTAAAACTACTTTCTAAATATTCACATTCACATATTATTATAAACAATAATCTAGCTTGATCTCAAGTCATACTACGTGGACGCAAACTGGTGGGCGTTTCCATTGTGAAAAACCAAAACAAACAAATTAACACTACCTTAAAACTGAAAATTCACAAGAATCCAAAATTAATATGATCGTTGTATATCACATGAAACGATTTCATGGATAATACTTTGACATAACTATTTCCCGTTCACTCGCTTTTAACTCAATCTTAGTCCACACAGGATTGATTTGTGTGTGTGCTTTCCCTACTACTAATGTCCTTCGCCACCAGGCGAACCCATTCCGACTTCTGAGGTACTGGTAATTTACGTCTCTAAATCAAGGACGAGAAGTTAATATTTTAGTCCAGCTGAGCGGTGTACTGGTTGAACTTGCCATCAGCACACCGGCAGTTTAAGAACGAGTGCTCTTATCCATTCGGCCATGCTGACCTCACTTTGGCTGAATAATATGTATTTAGTATTTCAACCAAAGTATTATCCATTTATTCACTTCATATAATATATAACTCTGCAGTAGGTACCTGGCCAGATGCTGCGAAACTTGCCAGACAATCGTCCAATATTTTGTCTATGATGTCTGTGTTCAATTAACGACAGTTGCCAGCTTGCCATTATGCTTGTGTATTCATGCCTCATTGTTGCCATGCACGCAATGAAGTCATGAATTCGCGGTTTATGTTGTAATAACATTTTGCTTCAAACATTTGGTTCGTTGAGTTCGCGTGTGTTCATTTAGTGTTAATGTCTGTGTGGCTCTATTGCAGTGGTTCCCAAGGTTTTCAAGCAGAGTGCCATATTTACTATTTTCGGTAGTTAAGCGGGCCACAACGTTATAAAATTATAAAAGTCGTTCAATATCATTCTTACCCTTTTAACTTTCATCAACAAAATTCTAAAACTTTAAAGGCAGTCAGTGTCAGTACTACACTGCGGTCATTTTTTGGTTTAAATCAAAAGTTCGTTTAACAATACATTTTAAATCAGTTTCGAGAATTAATTAATGAGTTAATTTACAATTGTAACTGTTCTTCATAACCAGTTACTTAAGTTCAGATGCCAGTTTATCAATGTTTGGGCACAAATCTGTTATAAGCGCAGCTAGGTTACAGTCGGTGAGTCTGGAACGTTGCTTGTTTTTTTTTTATAACGATCATTGTGGAAAATGACTGCTTGCCATCTTAAGTCTAGCCAAAACGACAAGTGTATACATGGGCGAATGAACGCAAGTATTCAAATTGTTCGACAGGCAATAGTCACCATAATGAAATCATATGGTCAGCTGAAGGTGAAGCAGGCAGCTCCAGAGATTTACATTTCAGTGCAGAATTGCATTTCATATCAATTACTCCGTGATGAAGGTTTTGCTGTAATTGACAGAGCTTGGCATCAGGAAATACGAACGGATTTATGAAGAGGGCAACATTATCCTCCTCTATTGTGAACTCTTGAAATCTCGACTGAAAGATATCCAGAAGACTTTCAACTTTTACTTTGTACTGTAAGAAGTCACATTTCTTTTCCACCTCATGCGTCTTCAGAGTTGGAAACGCCTCTAAAATCCCTTCAGTCAGTCATCCGATAAACAACCGTAGTCTCATTTTAAATGAAGAAATGTCATCGCACAAATTTGTGAATAGTTTATTTTTCCCCCTGGATCCTCGCAATTAAAGAGTTTAAATGAGACGCGATGTCCACCAAAAATGCCAGGTCATTAAGCCAGTCATCGTTCAGCAGACATTCCCGATCTGTAGGCACTTCATTTATTTCAGACAGAACCAGATAGACACTATTTTACAGTGCTCAGGAACGTGAAAGAACTTTCCCTTTAGATAGCCATCTGACATTACAGTGTAACAGTAGCTCACCGTATTCCTCGTTCAGGTCTGATAGAAACTGTCTGAACTCACGCCTGTTCAGCGCCTTGCTTCGAATTTTGTTCACACGTCTCAGAACAACACTCATGACATGTTTCAGATTTAATGTCTTTCCACATAGAGCTTCTTCGTGAATGATACAATGATATTTTAATATAGTACGGCCAAGAAACTGTTCCAATAATAGTGGACATCTAGACATTTTACCCGTCAAAGCCGGAGCACCGTCGGTGAATACACTGTCCAATTTGTTCCATTCTGTGTTGTTTTTCTCTACATGCAACTTCGGAGCTTCAAACAGAGCAATCTCTTTAGTAGTTGCATGCATTGATTCAAGTCCTAGAAGTTCTCCAATGACTTCAAAATTATCGTTTATTGCTCGAACACAAACTGCGACCTGAGCTGTGTCAGAAATGTCAGTGGATTCATCCATTGCCAATGATAAAAATTTATAATTTTTTAATATGTGCTACTACTTGACGATGAACATCGTTGGCTAATTCTTCAATTCGCCTGGCCATAGTATTATTAAATTAGACAAAGGAATCTGATCAAATTTTGTTTCACACTTTTTACCGCCAAGCAATCTAGCAGCAGTTTTAAGGGAAGGCTTCATTATTTCTTCTGCATCGGAAACGGCTTCTTTTTTGCGAGCCAACAGAAGAGCAACTTCGTAAGACGCAACAACAGCACTGTTGCTCTGTTCGCTAGCCTTGGTGAGAAATAACTGCTGCCTATTCAGAGAACTTTCTTGTTTAGCTATGAAATCATTTCTTAACTCCGAATTGATCGGATATTGAGCATTTATGTCTGAATGTGTGGTCGTGAAGAGTCGGTCCTTTTTTTTTTTTTTTTTTTGTAACAGAAACACAAAATCCGCAGATTAAGCAAACTGGTTTACCACTACGGCTGGCATAAATATAAATTTCTCCGTCCAATCTTCGTGGAATTAACGACAATCAACGTCTTAACATTATCGCATTTTACCATTGTTTGATTTTAGATTTTCCACACTCACGTTTATAGGCTTTAACGGTAAATTTGTATTTGGAAAAATATAATTTCAACACAATACTACCGACTCTGCTAAACAGTCGTAACAGACGAAAACATGGTGCCTTGCGCACTCTGATTGGTCGACAAGGCTGGAATATGGAAACTTCATAACGTTTCGTTGTGAACTGAACAGGCGCATTCGATAATATCTGAGTATAACAACCATGAGCAGAGTAAATTATTGCACGCTGACGGGGCGCTCCGAGTGCATTTTTGAAATTATTAAAATATATTATATTAAATAATGAGTCCTCGCGTGCCACTTTCTGTCATCTGTCGGTCCACAAGTGGCCCGCGGGTCGTGATTTGGGGACCTCTGCTCTATTGCGTTGGTTAATGTCTTTGTTTATTTAGTATTAACGTTTGGTAGTCACACTGCATTGGTTAATGTCTGCCATCAGAAATAGAATGAAATAAAGAGACAACTTTTCACTAACATCAGAAACAGACTAATATAAAGATGTCCGTGACATCTTCGCCAATCCCAATGTTTACTCTTCCGCTCACATGGGAGCCACTACACCCCTTACCCCCTTCCCGTTTATTCTCCCGCCCTATGCCGTAGCCAATACCTGAGCTTCTCACAGTATTGACCTTTAACCCGTTGACCATACATCCGGTTCATACAATCCACTGATAGTCATCTAACGCGCCTCAGTCGTTCCCAGCTAGGATACGGATTTAGATAAGTATCCTTAATATTGTCACAAAGTGTGTTTCATGTAGTTTTGTGTCGGTTTGTGTTTGTTTGTTCTGTGCTGACAAATTCTTTGGCCGCAACGTCCAATTTGATTCTTGTAATCGTGTTTCAGTAAAGCTCACAATCGACTTCTAGTTTTTTGATGATTCACATCATCATCATTATCATCATCATCTTCCACTTCTGCCGTCAAGCGTCGTGGGGAGGAATAATTTGCGTTCCGGCGCCCGGTGGACGGCACTGGATAGTGTCATTCCGTGTGGTTGTACAATGTCTCTGATGTCGTCAATCCATTTTCGTCTTGGACGTCCTCGTGGTCTCGTCGCAGATGATCTTTTATGTAAGGCCAGTGATGGTAGTTGCTGATGATTGCATTCTAACGACATGGCCAAACCACTTGATCTTCTGTCTTTCAATAAATGTGGCACAAGGTGTTGATCCCACAGTCTGTCTGATAGTAGCATTTCTTACTCGGTCTCGGATTGTTAAGTTGGCAGCTCTCCTCAGGCATCTCATTTCGCAGGTGTTGATTTTGCGAAGGTGTAATTTGGATAAAGTCCTGGTTTGAGATTGGTAGCATAGGGTTGGTGTGAATATGCTGTTTATTATCTGTCGTTTTGCGGACATGGGTATGTTTGGATGTTTCAGTAAGGGTGATAGTTGATATGTAAGTGCACTAGCTTTTTGACATCTGATTTCAATTTCTCTGTCCAATCTGCCATCTTCTGTGATCATACTTCCAAGGTATTTGAATTCTTTAACTTGTTTCAGAGGTGTGTTATTTATCTGTATACTTAGTGGGCCTGGCGATCTGCTAACTTGCATTACTTCTGTTTGGGCTGTGTTTATACTCATATTGTATCTGCTAGTATCATTCATTGCCTAAAATAAAGAGACAACGTATCACAAACATCAGAAAGAGGCCAAGACACAGTATAAACGTAATATATAAACGTTCTTACTTAATTTTACTGAACGTGATATTTGTACTCGTATAAGCTTCACATCTGAAATTCGCACACATTAGTTAGGGTTGTTATTAAAGCTCAACCAAAAAACATTAGTTTCACGTCATTTCACACGAGGTCGCAGTCAACCCCGGCATTTATTGGCTGGGCATCATTTACTAGGCACATTTGCATTCACTAGTTTCTCATGTGGTTTCTGAGGGAAGTGCAAAAGATACCACGGGCAGACAGAAAAACCAATGACGAAGTCCTGCAAGAAACAACTGAAAATCGTAAACTGATTAGAGAAATTAGACATAAACAAAGTGGAGAAAGGAATGTTTCGTGTGGAATGGTTTACCTTGCGTTAGAGATCACGGATTGTAAAAATTGTATGGATCGTTTGCCCTGGCCATGAGGGAGTGCGGGGGAATGAACATGCTGGTAGGCTGGCATGGAATGTACTTCTTGGTGGTCGATTACCTATGGACAAGGGAGGGGTGGTCGTGCGCCTGTGGGACCAGGTGGAGAAGGTGGAAGAACAGATTGAGAACCCTTATGTGGAAAGGATGAGATTGCGGTGGATTGGCAGGGGCTCTGGTAGAGTCTCAAAACTGTGAGTGAAGACCATGAGAACTTTCAATCAGATAGCGGTGGGAACAATTAGTAGTGTAACTCTCCGCTGGCTGTTGAACGAGGGAACGGAGCGCGTATACGAATTTCTTGAGTGCAGTAATGTCGGTTCTTAGCTCAACTCAATTCACTCAACATTAGAGGTAGACAGTCACAGTTTTTTGGGGTACGTTATGAGAAGAAAAAAGAAAATAAATTGAGACCTAGTTGACAACTGACAGGACTGGGGAGGAAAAGAACAAGAGGTAGGAAGAGAAGTAAATACCTAGATAGCTTGGCCACGTGCTATGGTGGAGACATGAACACTGAGCTGATCAATGACTCTGGTGTTCGTGTGAGATGGCGAAACATGACAGCTCACGTTTATCGGTATGCACATAATGATGATGCGTTTGTCGTTGGTTTCTGACCGCTGACCTTCATCACATTCAAATAAACGCAAAGCGGTGTGCTCGCACGTTTTCTGCAGCCGATTCCGGACCTTCGAACCGAATGTGGGGGAAATGTGATATTGCGTCTACTAACCCCGTAAGCCACACACGCTGACTGTACCACATAGTTACCCGTGACGTCATTGCCTTTCATGCGACGCTGGGTTTTGTTTGCTCCATGCAGATCTCAATTGGGCATTGTTGACTGGGGACTAGCCCTGGTCTTATAGGCATAATGGCACACATAGCTCGGCCACAGAGTGAAGCATAAACATGTCTCAGAACTCCGCCACAGAGTCAAGCATAAACATGTAACTCCAGCACTGTGTGAATCATAAACCTGTAACTCCAGCACTGAGTGAACATAAACCTGTAACTCCAGCACTGTGTGAATCATAAACCTGTAACTGCAGCACTGTGTGAATCATAAACCTGTAACTCTAGCATTGTGTGAAGCACAAATATGCAACTCCAGCACTGTGTAAAGCATAAACATGTAACTCCAGCACTGTGTAAAGCATAAACATGTAACTACAGCACTGTGTAAAGCATAAACATGTAACTCCAGCACTGTGTGAAGCACAAACATGTAACTCCAGCACTCTGTGAAGCACACACATGTAACTCCAGCACTGTATGAAGCACAAACTAGTAACTCCAGCACTGTGTGAAGCACAAACATGTAACTCCAGCACTCTGTGAAGCACAAACATGTAACTCCAGCACTGTGTGAAGCACAAACATGTAACTCCAGCACTGTGTGAAGCACAAACATGTAACTCCAGCACTCTGTGAAGCACACACATGTAACTACAGCACTGTGTGAAGCACACACATGTAACTCCATCACTGGGTGAAGCACAAACATGTAACTCCAGCACTCTGTGAAGCACACACATGTAACTCCAGCACTGTATGAAGCACAAACAAGTAACTCCAGCACTGTATGAAGCACAAACATGTAACTCCAGCACTCTGTGAAGCACAAACATGTAACTCCAGCACTCTGTGAAGCACACACATGTAACTCCAGCACTCTGTGAAGCACAAATATGTAACTCCAGCACTGTATGAAGCACAAATATGTAACTCCAGCACTCTGTGAAGCACAAATATGTAACTTCAGCACTGTGTGAAGCACAAATATGTAACTCCAGCACTGTATGAAGCACAAACATGTAACTCCATCACTGTGTGAAGCACAAATATGTAACTCCAGCACTGTGTGAAGTACAAATATGTAACTCCAGCACTGTATGAAACACAAACATGTAACTCCAGCACTGTGTGAAGTACAAAAATGTAACTCCAGCACTGTATGAATCATAAACCTGTAACTCCAGCACTGTGTGAATTATAAATATGTAATTCGAGCACTGTGCGAATCATAAACCTGTAACTCCAGCACAATGTGAAGCATAAACGTGTCATAAGCGCCCAGGTTAAACACAAGCAACAGTAACACTTGAACACGATAAAATCACGTTACACGTGGATTTATAAGTTCACATCAATAGTCAGAGAATACGGCTCATGAATCATGGAGGAAACTGAAGGAAAGCAGCAAGTTACAGGCGTTGGGACGTGAATTACTCCTCCACGCGGCGCATAACGCATAAGTGGAAGACAACAACAACAACAACAACAACAACAACATCAGCAACACCAAGGGTAAATAAGGGCAGACAGGCTGTCACTGCTACCATCAGCATGGCAAATCTTCGTTGGCTACTGTAGAAGAAGACGTTCCATCAGGCTGCCACTGCTACCATCAGCATGGCAAATATTCGTTGGCTACTGTAGAAGAAGCCGAAGCACAGGTGGGAATGTCTCGAGCGAGGTGAAGTTGATTCTTGAGTATATATTTCATAACGATAAGGCATCTACACGTGGTGTGCAAGGTGGTGTGGCTTTCATGTCTCTCCACAGATCTCACTCACCGATATTCTAGACGAATCCTGTTGATGATATGTCACCATACCAACATCTGGGACAATTCATCTCATTCCTCTCTCTACACAATTAACACAGCTAGGTATGTATAGCAGCGCAGGGGAGGCAAGGTCGAGGCAAAGTCGTTAACCTTGAATTACAGACAATTCAACTCCATATCCTTCAGTTTCCATTTTTATTGGGTTCTCGTATCAAACAAGGTTCTCGTATCAAACAAGGTTCTCGTATCAAACAAGGTTCTCGTATCAAACGAAGGCATAGCAGTATACTCAAGCTGGCTAACAACAATACAGGTTTATGAAAAACACAGAGTCCCGCTAACATTCCAGATGTATCCCAAACATACGACTGGTCTGATGGTCAACTCCTGCGGTTCCTAACTTCCGACCACTCTGTCGTCACACCACAACCCCCATAGCTACCTCCTACTATGGCGCTTACCCGTGCACTGCTCCATAACAAAACCTTTACGTTGCGCACCTTAATGCCTCCTAACTCCTATAACTCTGTTATATATGTGTAACTCCTGCCAAAAAGTGAGAGATAATAACCACAGACACAAGTGTACTAACTTACAGCTAGCGCAAAACCGGTACACCGAAATCACAGTGTACACGTAACAACAAACATACAAGCTTAAAAAAAAAAACAACAACCGATAAAAACAACTTGCACAACAGCACAACGCATCGACGTTTAGATCTTGGTGATTTTCATCTCATGATCTAATGATTACAGCTTAAACGGAAGGAAAATATCGCTGTGAAATGTTGTGAGGCGATTATGCATTCTCCTTGGCGCGGAAGTTTTGTTGTGAAAGGTACCAAATAAGACAAAGTAGAGCCGAAGGTGTGCAGACAGTTACATATGGATATATAGAGGGAAGTCAGCAGAGATAAACAGTTGCATCTACAACAATACTGATTTCTGCCGTATGGATGCATCCCAAAGAGTTGATTAACTAGCTCACAATTGCAACTTCTCTTATCATTTCTCTCAGCCTGCCTTCTCTAGCACTGACTTTTCCAGACATCATTCTGTTCCTCGGTGCATCTTTACTAATTACTTTCAACCCCATTGGATGAAATAAATGGTCGTCATCATTCTTGATGGACAAACAACAACAAACAAACAAACAAACTAATTGTACGACCACAGAGTACCGTTTGTCGCTTTATATTCTATTATCTATATACACAAAAGACGTTGTATGTATGTAGGTATGTAGGGATGTATTTGATGCGTTCAATAACGGTCCATCCGATTGAGATGAAATTTTCTACATGTATTCTTTTCATTCCCGTGCAGCCAACTGATATAGTTTGTTAGTGTACAATCAGCTATTTACTTACTAAAATTTAATATTTAAATTTACATTATCATTTATGTATAGCGAGGGGACTTAACTTAAGAAAAGTTATTTCAAGGGGCATTACTTTTAATAGCATTGCTATATATTTTATATATAGATCGTTGCATTGCTTTCAAGGATTTATAAACTCTTTGTCTACAGTTATTTACAGGCATATGAGTTATAGTAAATAATGGTATAATCTTTAAGGTATTTTCAAAGTTTTCATAAAAATAATGCATCTATTTAAATAGTGAAAATTTTCTAACTCATCTTTTTATGTTTAAATAAGTTATCTACAGTCATGTAGGTGATTAAAAACAGTTCTCATTAAAAATAATGGATGGTGTGTGGAAGGACATTCTTAAGTTAATTTTTTTTGTTACATGAATTTAATGAGACGCTCCCCTCCAGGAGTTGGGCGAAGCCGCGCCGGGTCAGACAGACAGACAGACAGACAGACAGACAGACAGACAGACAGACAGACAGACAGATAGTCGGGAACGGGAGCTTATATGACTACTTATATGAATTAAATGAGATGATCCACACCAGGAGCTGAGCAAAGCCGGGCCGGGTCAGACAGACAGACAGACAGGCGGACAGACAGATAGTCGGGAACGGGAGCTTATATGACTACTTATATGAATTAAATGAGATGCTCCCCACCAGTGACTGTGTGAAGCCGGGCCGGGTCAGACAGACAGACAGACAGATAGACAGACAGACAGATAGTCGGGAACGGGAACGGGAGCTTATATGACTACTTATATGAATTAAATGAGATGATCCCCACCAGGAGCTGCGCGAAGCCGGGCCGGGTCAGACAGACAGACAGACAGACAGGCAGACAGATAGACAGACAGACAGACAAGCAGACAGACAGACAAGCAGACAGACAGACAGATAGTCGGGAACGGGAGCTTATATGACTACTTATATGAATTATATGAGATGCTCCACACCAGTGATTGTGTGAAGTCGGGCCGGGTCAGACAGACAGACAGACAGATAGACAGACAGATAGTCGGGAACGGGAACGGGAGCTTATATGACTACTTATATGAATTAAATGAGATGATCCCCACCAGGAGCTGGGCGAAGCCGGGCCGGGTCAGACAGACAGACAGACAGACAGACAGACAGACAAGCAGACAGACAGACAGACAGACAGACAGATAAATAGATATATAGATAGTTAGATAGATAGATAGATAGATAGATAGATAGATAGATAGATAGATAGATAGATAGATAGATAGATAGATAGATAGATAGATAGATCCCCGCCAGGGGATAGGCGAAGCCGGGCCGGGTCAGCTAATTTGTATATAATGAGCATCTTTCATGAAGTCGTTGCTAGTTTCACTTGCAGACCAAGGTATCTCCATGGCCTCCAATTCTTCCACTATGCTAGTTTACTTTCCATGATTCACTATCATACAACAGAACAAGTTCGATGTAATATTTCAGTCACATTTTTCTGACCTCAAGTGTTTAATTTTTTTTTGCGCTCGCTCGCTTTGAACTCAAGTCCATGCACACTATTTATAGTAGTGATGGACTGAATTTTGCGTGTGGATTAGCTTTCCCTATTAATAGTGTCCCTCGCCATCTGGCGAACCCACTCCGTCTTCAGAGGTGCTTGTAATTTATGTTCCCAAGTCAAGGACGACACTTCAACATTTTAGTCCAGCTGTCCGGTGTACGGCTTGAACCGTTAACCTCGGCATCAGCACACCGGATGTTTAAGAACATGCAGTCTTATCCATTCGGCCATGCTGACCTGCTGACCTCCAGTGCAAGTGACCAATAATATGCTCCGTCCTCATCTTCAACAGCCAACGAAGAGTCCCAATACTAATGGTACCTATATGCAGTCTGATTATGTATTTACCTGGTCTTTTCTCAGAGTCCTGAGTGTCGGTCAGATGCTCTGGTCACTGTCTGTTGAACAATTCTCTCCAGGTAGTGATGATTTATCTGTTTCTCAAGGCTATACACATTACCTCCAACGGTTCCCGACCACATCTGCCTGATCAGTCTCCAATACCCCACCCAGCGTTGCAGACCCAGCCAATATGTTCGCCTGTTTGTTTGTCGCTCCTTATCTTTGATTGTTTAATTATTGGTAAAAGGTGCAGTTGTTTGTCATTGCCTTATTATCGACCGAAGCTTCATAACACTGAACTAAACGCAAAGCCGTCTACTTCCAATTCACCGCCAGTAATTTCGAAGTCTCGACTCCTTACGTCGTGAAATGACGAAACTGCCCGTTTCACTATCGCCTGTGCCACAGACGCCTTGACTCGTGGACAAGTGTGACTAAATTGGCCACTTATTAGGTCTGCTGGATTGTTTCATGCCATTCTTCCCCATCCGAATATCACCATATATACACAAAATCCTATTTTGTATGTAGTTTAGCCTGGTATAATTCGTATGTATCAATAATTAGTTTCAAGATATGTCGGATTTAGATATAGTCACGAAAATCCCAGTGTATCTTTCTTTTAGCTAAGGCTTTTCTTGCACTATAGTTGAACGTTCTGTGACTGACGTAGAGGTTGTCACGGATTCTTTCCTAGAGAGTTGCCAGCAGGTCATCCGAGAGGGCGATTCAAGTATAGATATTCCTTATCACCAAATTTCTAATACGTTGACCAGTTCTGTTCGGATGAATTGTTTCGTGAGAGAGGAAAGCCTATATGATACTATAATTTCCTGTGTCCTATTGCCACACCGCAACTCCCGCAATTATCAAATTGGCAACGTCAACGTTGAAGCAATAATAAGCTCACGTGAACTATCGAACTGTAATGCGAAGAATCAACCGACGCCATCCTAAACAACAGTACTCACACACATTCTTTTAATGATGTGCTGGATCAATACAATGGATTCATCGAGAAAAATGAAGTTGTCCCTTTTAACACAGGGACGGCATTCACACAAATATTTACGACTCTATCCCAGTAATGTCCGACTGTAGTTAGGAGCTCAATCTATCTCGCTGTTCTCATTTTCACAGATTGTCTAGGTGTTCCATGCCTTCAGGTCCTCTGCTCGATATTGACACTTTCTTCGTTAGACATCCTCCACCTGATAGTCCTCAGCCAAGCCTTTGCCTTCTCACAACCAAATCTCCAAACGAACACCGGGCTTCACACAATATGTCGCGCCTCAGCCGAATCACACAAGGTCCTCTCTCTTCTCCTTCTCTGTTGTCGTCTGACGTCACCCTGTTTCTAAGTTTCCTTAGTTTCTTGTGGGGTTTTCCCTATATGATTTTCCACCGTCTTTTTCCGATGACGTCATTCTGTCTAAACGCCATGTGGCAGTATGCCTCCTCCCTTTTAAAATGATGTAATCATTTTTTTACATCAAGAGAATTAACCTGACACATAGCAGTGCAGACACAATGACTTTTATCGGACTAGCAAGATGCTATGGACACCTATCGATTACCCACAAAATAAAAATAAAATATATATAACGGGCACGCCCTCCAATCTACACACCGACGGTAGATGTCGTGTATACAGCCCATGGAGAGGCTGTACTAACTAATCATAAAGATCAGTCCCTCATTTGTCCCTAAGGACAAGCGTCCTTCTCTAGGTCAAAACCTGGAGTAAGGGGACGTGAGGAATAAACAGGTACCAGTTGCATCTACTATTGTCTTGTAATCATCTGTGCAATTTTCCTGACTGCTATGTTCGTGAATCTTAATCTCATCAAACGGGTAGGTGAGGTACTAGTATTATGACGTCATAATTTTAGGCGTAATCGAGGTAAATGCTCCTTAGAGACGTCATCATAAACTCTTTGTGTAGGTGTGGCAATATCGACAGAGTGACAATATCATTTAACGGCGTATTTCATAATGAAATATGTAGTGGTGTCTATACTTGGAAATGGCGATCACAATAAAATTGAAAACCTATGACCATCATCTGGATAATTAAGTAATAATAACTAACGATCAATTCTTAAAATACAATCATACTAACATAGTATTTAATCTAACTACGTTAACTAATCAATCCTTATCACAATGCATTAAATTAACTCTATATACACATACTACATATAATAATTCTATAAAATGTTCATTAAGTTCAACTTGTCATAGCACAATACGTGTTCACCGGTTCTTCTTTAAAGTCACATCGTCACAAAACCATCCAAGTGATAACCCGACACAGGATAAAAGCCACACAGGTCAAAGTTTTCCATATCGCATTGGTTCCTCCTCACGTAAATTTCTTATCATCCTGTCAAAATCATAGAACGTCAGAAGTATCCAACTACCTAAACTATCTATTTGCATTCATAATGATTATGTAATTGTTGATCTGTGTGTGTATTGCCAGTAAATTCGGTGCTATCTAACACATATTTCCAAAAAATTTAACACTCTATAAA
>JACEFZ010009922.1:0-25000 GCA_014155875.1 Cepaea nemoralis
ACCGGAAAAAATTAAAGTGAAAAAAAAATGTTAAAATTGTACACTGGGATATTCTGTCATCATACCTGTTGTAAATACACCATTTGTTTCTTAAAAACAAAATAGATGAAAGTGTGTTGGACACTTAAGAAGCACTTACCAACGAGTTTCCTGATATGGAGTGAGTTCAAATAATATCAGCTCAGGGGAGAGTTTAAAAATACAATCTAGAAAATGTACATTTAATCCCACTAGAAATCAAAATACCAACAACAAATTCTGCAAGTAAGAAATACGTCCATTAAAGGTATTTTGTAAATAGTGTCTAAAGTAAGAATCATTTACATGCCACCATGAACAAGTACTTATCAGCGCAGTTCTCGACAACTTCGTTAACGCGCATATCATGCAACAAATGAAGCACTAAAAGTATGAATAAACATATGGAAATGTATACTTATGAAGAAGAATGAGGTCAGTAAAAGAAATCGTGACAACAATAAAATACCCAAAATATAATCATCTGTTGAAAAAGGTCGAAAGAGTGTCATCCTTAAAGAGGTTGTTGAAAAACTAATACCTGAGCAATTTTTGAACAAACGATATGTATTGAATCAAATAAAGACTTAAAAAACATAAAATGAAGCGAATACTCACAAGAAGAAAATTCATGGTTGCTGTAATTAAATAATATACCGATTCACACAAACTTCAATTGTCTATCCTTTCTGTCAGTCTATATAGCAAAACGTTTTGGTGTATTATTTTTAACTAAAAAATAAACGAAACCCATGTTTCACGAAACCTCTGTATCATACACACATATCAAAACAATTTGTGTGTTTATATATATTTTTAACAGTTTCAACAAAACCTACCGCTCTTATTTCCGCTCCGTACTGAGCGAATACCAGAATGATTCCAATAATTGTTAGAATAAGCACAAGAACAGCAAGCTCTCTATGAACCTGCATTAAATAAAAAACATGAGATGCTGAAGTTGTTTAAAACATAAGATTAACGTAGCATAAAATGTTAAGTGTCTATTGACACCGGACTCCGATGATAAAATTGCTCTCCTGTCCCACGCATGCAAACAAATGCAAGATAAACTAAACACACCTGATGGGAGGTCAGCATAGTTAGGTCTAAAACAGAATGCGGGAAAGACAGTAGTAATGAGAATAAACCAAAAAATCGTGACTTCGTCTGCGTTGGTGAAGCGTCACTTCAAGAGCTGGAATATAGACAAATATGGGGAAACAGATTGATATACTAATATAAATAAGAATACTAAAGGTAAGATTAGCTTTCATTGCACCAGGGAACGTGTAGATGTCAAAAGAAATTAAAACTAGTAACAAACATTAGATCAGTACTGCTACATGGATCAGAAACATGGGGAAAAACTAAGACAGTTACAAGAAAACTACAAATATATATCATCATCATCAAGTGCCGTGCCGGATGGCGTAGGCGTTCATGGCTCTCCACAGATCTCGGTCCCTGGTGTTCTGGAACAACTCTGCTGATGATATTCCTCCATGCCACCGTCTCAGTCCGTCCAGCATCATTTCTCTTGGTCTGCCTCTGCCTCTCTTACCTTCGATCTTTCCAGTTGTCACTATGTTCCCCAATGCCTCTCTTCTCATCACATGACCAAAGAAAGATGTTTGTCTCTTTCTTATTGTTGTATATAGTGTTCTAGTTTCATTAGCCTCTTTCAGGCAATCGTTGTTAGTTACTCTGGCAGTCCAAGGAATTCGCAACATTCGTCTTAAAAACCACATCTCTGTTGCTTCTAAGTTCTTATATCCTAACAAATATATATATATTTGAGCATAGCCTACGATGGGTTGCGTTGTGATGTTCTGTTGTGATGATTTGGTGTGTCCAGTGTGTGCCGCGTGGTTACACACCCGCTTCGCACGCGTGATCCGGGACTGTTTCCGGATCCGGTCAGGGATATGCACTACTGACGAGCTCAAATGAGGGCGAAACTCGAGTATAGTGCTTCCATATTGACGTGGATAGGCATTAGGTTCATACCAGAATGCGATCGGCATTGCCAGTAGTGGGTTGTGCTCAATATTTAATATATATATTAGTTAATTAGTGCCTTTACATACAAGAAGACTAAAATGGTATGCCAGAATCACCATTGCAGCGCTCAGGGAGCAAACTAAGCATATTTCAGCGAGTTAAAAAATGAGGAAAGACATTGATTCTGGATAAAGCACAATAGCAAAAGATCTAAAACATATGGTGAAACCAAATAGAAACAATGATAAATGGGAAGGACATGAAGCAAGCTGCAGGAGACATCAACAGATAGGACGGCTTGCCGTGAGATGGTAGGGGTCCTATGCTCCAATTTAGGATATATGGCAGAAGAAGAGAGAGAGAGAGAACATCATGCCTACATTCCATCTATGACAACAAATAAAGTGCTCTGGACATCTTAAAAAAAATGAAATGTGATCGAGTCATTATACGAGCATACGGTCAAGGAAAGTCTGGGTATAAAGCCAGGGGACCCAGCAAGCCATGGATAAATAACATCAAGAGTACTCTAAACAAACACGGATACACTGCAACTAAGGCAACACATCTGACCTTGAGACATAAGTTTAGGCGGGAGGCCAACGTTGTCGAATGGATAAAAGCACTCTTAAACTTCCAGTGTACTGATGCAGTTGGTCTATAATGTTGACTTCTCGTCCTTGACTTGAAGACATACATTACAAGTACTTCAGAAGTCGGAGTGGGTTCGCCAGATGGTGAGGCAGACTGGTAATAGGGAAAGCTAACCCAAATACAAAAATGAGTCCAGTGCACTGGAAGTAGTAGCACGTGTATTGACTACGCTTGGATTCAAAGGCGAGTGAGCTGAAAGGAAATAAGAGCAGACTCTCCACATTCCTACACCTGAAAGCAAGTTAGGACAATGTAAATGGGCATAATCCACAAGGGTAGCCACACATTAGACAACAGAACTCATTTTTGATGTACTAATTATAAATAAGTGAGACGTACAGGACTCTTTTACACGCCTTAATGCACGCGGTCTATCATGCTAGATCTATATTTGAATAGATCAATTAACACTAGGTGGATGATGTGTTCAGTAGCGTGCCAACCACCTCTCTTCCCATGATATTTCCTGGTATCAATTTTAGGCTCGGTGGAACTGGAAGCCAAGATTTTTAAAATGTGCCCCGATGTGGATTCAAACCCATGACTACGGCGCTGGCAGCCAAGCATCAAGCCATTACACTAGCCTGTATTGTGTGCTAGTGGGACATATTTACCTGATACTAATGCAATAACGACACAATATGCTAGCTTTATTAAACTACTCTGCATATGCTGTGTATTCATGGCACGACTAGACTATCTCCTGTATTAGAAGTTGTACATTTCGGCTTTTATTGAAGTGTTCTGAAAACTAGTTGTATGTCTTTTGAATTATGAACCACTACCTCCTCATGCCTAATGGTAATAAAATATGTAGTGAAAATTGCTGTCTCCAAATGACAGCAGCGTCTCATTGCAGGAACAAGTGTACTTCGACGCAGGCCAACTAGACAATAATAATAACAACAATAACTTGATGCTGAGGACTAACCTGAAACCATACTTTGGTGCCAAACAGAGTTAACTTTGGCAGCCAACCTCTGTAATGTCTTGAAACAACAGTGGTGATTCCACCAAAGAAGATCCACGCAATTATCATCAAAGCAGCCTGTGTGAATAATTAAAAATGAAATTATGGCCAATTATTCAATTAACAGTTTAATTTATCAAATGGGACGGTATTTTCTTCCAACATACGATATCCCAATCAGAGTATACATACTAATTAAGCAGAGACGTTTTAATTTGCATGATAAGACCTTTTAATTTACGTTCCTGTTAATATAATTTATCTGCATTTCAGAAAATGAGTAGTATTTAATGCAATATGTCACTGCACCTGAATGAAGGAAAGATAGTACTGAAATGTTATATATAACCTGTTTTTATATGTGACAGTGAATCATGAAATGCGAATGAGCAAATTAGGAAGAGCTTGGAAACAACAGATATGTGTTTCCTGAGACAAATGTTGCAAATAATTTGAACTGCCGGAGTAGCTAACAACGACTGCCTGTAAGAGGCTGATACAACTAGAACATTATACACAACTATAAGAAAGAGACAAACAGCATTCGTTGGTCATGTGATGAGAAGAGAGGCGTTAGAAAGCCTGAGAACTGGAAATCTCGGTTAAAATAGAAGCAGAGGCAGACCCAAACAAACAATGCTAGATGGGCACCAGGGCCGGATTATATACTGGCCAAGACCTATTGACGCGTCCTCGTCGAGCGTCCTGGACAACAGGTCCCTTGGGGGTCCTGGCTAAAGTCAGTAGGATCGCCGATTCCTCCGAAGTCGGCGAGTGTCTGCCTGTACGGCGAGGAACCACCAGTCTGCACACCAATAAGCCAGACATGGGACAACGGATACTCACGCAAACCTCAGGTCCTGTATGACATCACACTGATGTTGGACAACAGGATGCCTTCATCCGACATACAGGACTTCGCGTTGGAGCTCAAGTCAACGAACACAAGCGAGCAAGCAAGCAATGCTAGATGGCCTGAGACGGCGTCATGGAGGAATATCATCAGCAGATTTGAATTTTATCCTGAACACCAAGAACTGAGATCTGTAAATCTATCTAAACACACAGGTATTATATAACAAGAGAAGTAAAATACAACAGTCTCCATTTATTAACCATCATCTCCTTTTTATCTCAGAGAATTACTGGTGTTCAGTAGACTGTGAGACCAGGCCATCATGCTGGATGGGTCTGTGCCATCGATTATGTAGAATACTACCAGGGAGCTATGACAACTTAGTGGCTGGCATGTTAGCCTGCTGGCTCGGTGCTCATATTGTTTGAAAAATCATCAAGTCAGATCTTTAAGGTCGACCTGGGCTGCCAGGTCAACTCAGCCTACAATGGGAACCACAGAGAATGTCGTTGGAAGTGAACGTAGCTGGTTGAGAGCTAATTCATCATCATCATATGCCCTGGCATCTGGCATAGGCATTCATACATCTCTACAGATCTTGGTTGCTGGTGTTCTGGATCAATTCTACTGATATTCTCCATGCCACGGTCTCGGGACCATCCGGTATAATTTCCCTTGATTAGTCCCTGTCTCTTCTACTGCTGATCTTTTCAATCACCACAAGTTTTTCAATGCCCCTCTTCTTATTATGCGAACCAAAGGATGCTGTGTGTCACCTTCTTATAATTTTAAATAATGTTCTAATTTAATTTAGCTCAGCCTTTTCCAGGTAATTGTCGTTAGTTACGTTGGCAGTGCAAAGTAATTGTACCTTTCTTCTGGGAAAGCACACTTTCTTTGTCCCCAAGCTCTTCCTAATTTATTTGTTTCCATTTCATGATTAACTGCAGTACAGTAGAACAGGATCTATATAGCATTTAAGTACTCTCTTACTGACATTCAGTGATAGTGACTTATTGCATAAGATACTTTTAATTTTCGGAAAAGCAGCTTTTGGTTAACATATTCTGCCCTTAATCCTGTCACGTATGAGTCATCTGATGTTGCGGTTACCACCAGATATTTGTATTAATTAACTTGGTTAAGCATGTCCCCTTCTATTTCTATATTACATGTTGGCATTATATTATTTTTTATTGTAATTATTGTTTTCCATTTTCTTGATATTCAAGGAGTCCTTTTTTGTGCTCCCCATTACTGCAATGTCCATCAGTTGTTGATCTCTCACATTTTCAGCTATAAATAGTGTGTTATCTGCACAGCGTAGATTTTTTATTATAATCTCCAACTCATATTCCTGGTCTCTCTTTGATTCCTCTCATGATATCTTTGACTTGGGGAGAAAAAATGATCTGATAATAAAAAAACATCCTTGCCATACTTCTTGCTTTATCCATTCGCAATTGCCCTCTTAATTTCCAGTGATTATTTCTGTTACTTGTTTCTAGTAATTATTTGTTATCATTCTGAAATCCTTCTCTTCAGTTTGAATAGCTGCAAATATTTTGATAATTTCATCACTGTGACACTGTATCAAATGTTTTTAGTCTGCCAGTTGGTCTATACAAATATGGGGATAGCACCAAATGGCCAATCGACTGTACAAGTTGAAACTTACCATGGACTTTAACCAATGTGGGAAATGATGATCCTCTGTGAACAGTCACGTCTTTCAAGTTGACTTTGTAAGAAGTAACAGCTGGCATTTCCACATGTTTAGATAGCACATCACTTGCTATATCGTCCAAGTAAATTAAATTACTACATTTATAATCAATGTGAGATCTTCAGAAATATAACACGGGTAACTGTATTATATAGTTTTAATAATACATGTTAAAGTTAGTTAAAGATATGCTTTACAGGACGTAGCAGTCATCTCCAGCATGCTTTGACTGTTTGTGATTCCTGGGCAAGCTTACGTTCAGCAGTTTGCCATTGCTTTCTGAACGACCTGCACTCATACCCTTATAGGGAAACCAACGCAAAGCGGTCTGCTCCCAAATCGCCCATAACTGTGTTTACATCGTGGTATGCGGAAATACGAAGTGCATTCGTAACCCCTTCACCACAGAGCCGGCTAGTAATATAGGTACACGTCTATAACATGATGTGTGCAGCATCAACTGTTTAATATACTCCAATATTATTAGAATATCAACCGCTCAATATACTCCAATATTATTAGAATACATGTTGAAATGTGAAGTGTTAGTTCTTCATTACTATCAGGTTGTGATAGCGCCAGACCAACGAATTTTGGTTTGGTCTATCTCGAGTTAAAAACCTGGCCACGCCGGAAACGCCACTTGAAACAAAGGGACCAGAGTCCATTTCTCCTTGTAGCAGCCGGCGGTGTGTGAAGGCAGGCGCTGGGGCCCTGTGTAATTTTGTGGCCAGCCCGCCTTGAGACGAGAGATGTGTGGTTTCCCATGTGTTCGTCAGTGAACAAACTATGTCAGAAGAAAAAGCTGAGCGGCTGACTAGTTAGTGTCAGCAGGCCTGGGTTCTTGGTTGGATAGTAAATTGTGTCACAACTCTTTTGTTTATGTCGTGTCTTGGGGTTTATGTTGTGTAACCTATGTTTTTGTAGTGCCTTATTGTCTGTGCAGTGTTGCTTGTGTCAAGGTTCTTTATTGTGTCAGTCTAAGCAGCCATTGTTTGGAACACCTGTGTTGTGGTACTTGGTGTACCCTGTTGTCTTAAGTGCTGCTGATTGGTTAGGGGTTACCCACTGTGGTGATTTGATATATACAGTTGTCTATTGTATCTGTTATTGACATGCAATGTGCTGTTAGAAGAAATAAATAAAGAGCTTGTTTATTTGTCCTTGATTTGTTTGTTTGTCTCTTTTAGTTTTTACAACCACTATTTCTACCACAATCTAACACCTTAATTCATCGCTTGGGCTCAAACATGGTGTTTCCTGTGTGAACATCTATAAAATAGTTTCTGCCTCTGTCTGAGATCTCGTATATCTTCTTATCTAATTACTATAATCTTTTTTTGTCGGTTGAGGCGGTGTGAGGTTCTCTCTCTTTTCACTATTTTTCTTCTTTGGCCGTAACGAAGTCAGAACTACTCTTTACCTCTTAGCACCGTAGTGAAGGAAGCATCAGTCTTTATGATTGTCTCCCTTTCTCTTTTACCATCGACTACAAAATGGCGACCCCGACGAGATATAGTGGCAGCCTTTGAATTGTTCTGTTAGGATTGTTTTAGTATCTAGTGATTGTTTTGTGTGATAGGTCAGTGTTTATGTTTGTGGTGTCCATTGTCTTTGAGTTGTGACATTAGAACCCAGGTTTGCTGCTGAGATCCCCCGGACATTGCTGCACAAGAGAGGAGTCCCCTGTATGGTGAGTGGGCTCAGATATATTGCCTCCTAGTACACCTTCACTGTATCGTATCCAGAGCAAAGATGGCTCTGTCTTCAACGTTAGGGACCGTAGTTCCCCTCCCAGTTGGTGCCCCTGACGTCACAGGGCCCACTGGTGAAGTCAGGTACATAGTTGCACCTGTGAAGATAGAAGTACCTTGTTTTGGCCGGCAAGGTGGGCCAACTGTTGAGAAGTATGTGAGGAAGGTGAGATCTGCCTGGAGGGCTGGTGCGGTGTGTGATGAGGACAGAGTTGACATCATTTGGGAAAGTGTTGCTCCCAATGTGTGGGCAGAGCTTGAACTTAGGTCAGCTTGTAATGACCCTGAGGAGATGCTGCAGACCATTCAGCAGGTGTATGGAGAGCAGCGCAGCATGGTGGAACTTGCTGCAGCTTTCTTCCAAGTGAAACAAGATGCAGAGGAATCCATCATGGATTTCTCTCACCGGGTCCACAAAGCCTTTCGTTTGGTGCTGGAAGCTCAGAGAAAGAGGGGCATGGTTGCTTGGGATCCAGTGATCCTAAGAGACTGGTTTGTTGCAAAACTACATAATGTTCTCAGCAAGAGAATGGCAGAGGAGAGGATATTGCATGACCCGTCAGTGACTTTCCTTTGTGTTAGAGACTTGGCCATGCGATGGGCTGGTGTGTCGTTAGCTCCAGAAGTCTGTACATACCAATATGTAGAACGTCAAGATTACAGTTCAGAGAGGTGGCCTAATGCCAGTGGTCGGTGTCAAGGGGTCCAGCATGATGATGTGGTGGTGGAGGAACTTCGAGCTAAGCTAGGTCGGATGAGAGCCTTAGCTGATTCGTTGCTGCAGCCCAAGGTACAACGCAAGAGGTGCAATGTTTGTCGAAGCCGCACACACCTCCAGAACAGGTGTCCGAAGAGAGGGGTTAGTGTTATTCAGAACCCCTCTGGAGTCAATTGTAGCAAAGCATTTGCCAACGTAAGCCACCGAGACCAGCAGGGCCTTAAGCGACAACAGAGTCCGCCCCAGGCTGATCCTTCTAAAGGATCAGCCCCAGCAGTTCAGGTGGGTGCAGTGTCAACTTCTGATACCCGGATGATTATGTGTGGCAACTGGAGAAATTTCTTTCGCAGGAAGAGGCGGAGGAGGAGGGGACGATGGAAGTCTCCTGGTGTCAGTGTGGTCGACCAGTTAGAAGTTGTCAGAAATGTGACAGGTGGACCGTGTATTGTGACTGGTATGGAGCCAAAATTTTCTGCATACCAGTATGTCAACCCGTGACTTTGTGCAAAAGAGGATTGTGAAAGACCACCAGCAAGAACTTTTGCCCGTTAGACATGGTTGTGAAAGATAGAGACTGTTTTCATCTGTTTAGGAATTCCAGTCTTTTGGATTGACAGCCTTAGTGTAGTTAGTTAATTAGCAGTCATGTTTTGCTGTTTTTATATATTATTGCAGGTAGATGGTGTCATGTGATGACATGTTTTTCTTTTAGAGTGCAAGAAATGGGTGGCTCTTTAGGTGATGTGGTGCTGCCATTACCATCATATCCAGTTGGGAATCAAACTGCAGGTTTCATGTATGGTGTAAACATATTTGATTTTAGGGTAGGTTTTTACAGGAAATCTCAACTGACTGGATGCTGGTGTGGGATATTGAGATAACAGTTTTTTGTTGACCCTGTATGGGGTGTTCCTTTGTGTTTATATCCAGGTTATAGGTGACATCTTGATAACCATTAGCGTCTGGAAATCAGCGAGGTCTTTTTTAGTTGTTGACATGTTTATTGATTTTAGGTACATATCTATGTAGATATTTATGAGATTGTTGTCCCCATGTAATAACTGCTTTTGTCATTTTGATGACTGTTTATGTGTAAATGTCATTAATTGCTCGCTTGATGACTGATTTTATTTTTGTGATCACTGAAAAGGAATTATTTTTTTAGGGGACTTGGCATTATTTTTTAAAGAGATAGTTAGGGTGAGGATATAAAATAGTCTAGTCTTTTGTCGGGACGACAAAAAAAGTAAGGGGTTGGATATGTGATAGCGCCAGACCAACGAATTTTGGTTTGGTCTATCTCGAGTTAAAAACCTGGCCACGCCGGAAACGCCACTTGAAACAAAGGGACCAGGGTCCATTTCTCCTTGTAGCAGCCGGCGGTGTGTGAAGGCAGGCGCTGGGGCCCTGTGTAGTTTTGTGGCCAGCCCGCCTTGAGACGAGAGATGTGTGGTTTCCCATTTGTTCAGTCAGTGAACAAACTATGTCAGAGAGAAAAGCTGAGCGGCTGACTAGTTAGTGTCAGCAGGCCTGGGTTCTTGGTTGGATAGTAAATTGTGTCACAACTCTTTGTTTATGTCGTGTCTTGGGGTTTATGTTGTGTAACCTATGTTTTTGTAGTGCCTTATTGTCTGTGCAGTGTTGCTTGTGTCAAGGTTCTTTATTGTGTCAGTCTAAGCAGCCATTGTTTGGAACACCTGTGTTGTGGTACTTGGTGTACCCTGTTGTCTTAAGTGCTGCTGATTGGTTAGGGGTTACCCACTGTGGTGATTTGATATATACAGTTGTCTATTGTATCTGTTATTGACATGCAATGTGCTGTTAGAAGAAATAAATAAAGAGCTTGTTTATTTGTCCTTGATTTGTTTGTTTGTCTCTTTTAGTTTTTACAACCACTATTTCTACCACAATCTAACACCTTAATTCATCGCTTGGGCTCAAACATGGTGTTTCCTGTGTGAACATCTATAAAATAGTTTCTGCCTCTGTCTGAGATCTCGTATATCTTCTTATCTAATTACTATAATCTTTTTTTGTCGGTTGAGGCGGTGTGAGGTTCTCTTTCTTTTCACTATTTTTCTTCTTTGGCCGTAACGAAGTCAGAACTACTCTTTACCTCTTAGCACCGTAGTGAAGGAAGCATCAGTCTTTATGATTGTCTCCCTTTCTCTTTTACCATCGACTACAAGGTCATAGCATGATAAGTTGGAGTGGTCAGTTGGTCTTCTCATTGTTTTTCCATCTTAAAAAAAAAACTGAAAATGATCCTACAATAATATTCACAAGGTGGGTTGATCCAAGCACTGGAATTAGGAAAAAAGTTCAAATCTCCCACTATTGAGAATTGAATGTTGATCTTACCTGTTTGAGAATAGAGATCAAGGCTGCCACTTCAATACTTCAATTCTTCAGTTACAAAAGCAGTTATTCTCCTTGATTGTCAAACTAGGTTTCGGCAAGTTCAGAACGGATGATTATGGCATGAATAGCAGCAATATAGTCATGTGGAAGCTTCAAACTTTCAGGAACCTGTGTAAGTACATACAGGTGTGTTGTGGAAAATATAGAGCTGATATGTTAGCTTCAAAAGCACATATCATTAGAACACTGAGACACTGAGTATGGACAGAGAAGACATACTGTTAGTAAGAATGACAGCTTGATGCATGGTTACTGCTGATGATCTGATAATGGAGTTCAAATAAGCATAATATATGACTAGGAAGCTAGACAAAGGGAGAGAGAGAAAGAGAGAGAGAGAGAGAGAGAGAGAGAGAGAGAGAGAGAGAGAGAGAGAGAGAGAGAGAGAGAGAGAGAGAGAGAGAGAGAGAGAAGCACAAGCACACAACAACGCAAGCGTACATGTACTCACGCATGCACCCATACACACAAATACACGCACACAAACACACATACAAACACACAACTGCAGGCATCTTTTTTGTTTTTGTTGTTTGTTGATAAAGACATTGGCCAAATGACTGCTGGTTGTGATGTTTATCACCCAGAAATAACAGTTCAAAGTGTTTAGCAAGCTTGTATACTAGGAGTCAATGAAACAAGATACTGTAAAACTAACTAGGCATGGTTTTACCCACGGAAGGGAATATAATACTGTAAAACTTAAACTAACCTGGCATGGTATAACCCACTGAAGGGAACATGATACTGTAAGCCTCAAAACTAATAGAGCGTGGTTTGACCCAGTCAAAAATAATCCAGCATGGTTTGACACATTCAGTGAAACATGAGAACTAATCCAGCATGGTTTGATACAGTTAATGAAACATGAGAACAATCCAGCATGGTTTTACTCAGTAAATGAAACTCGATACTGTAAAACTCAAAAATAATCCAGCATGGTATTAAAACGTGTTTTTTGCATATCCTTTACAGGACATCGCTGTCAACATCAGCATCTTTCAGCTGATTGTTGATTTCTTGGCAAGATTACGCTCAGTAGTTTGCCATTGCTTTCTGAGCGACCGGCTCACATACCCCGTAAGTTACCGACGCGGTTAGAACCGCTACCGATTCTCGCCGTCGTCACCTCACTCACGAGAGTAAACGGGAATTACAGAGAAAGTCGCTAAGTCCTATGCAAGGGAGACCGGCTAGCACGATATTACCCAGTCAATAAAACATGATACTGTAAAACTAACCTGGCATGGCTTTACCCCATGCAAGCATCAAATGCCAGTTTTGTTCTTTGCTAAAAGTGACATTTGTGTAATCCAGCACATTCGAGGCCTGCTTTATGATGTATGCTGATGATTCTTTAGGTAACACAAACCGACACTGAAGTTGGCCATCAGACTGTCGAATTTCAACTTCAGATAAAAATCTCTGAAAAGAATGAATTAACACATCTTTACATCCAAACAGAATAAATTATTAGAATACCTTGAACCTTGTGAAGACAATCTCTCTCTCTCTCTCTCTCTCTCTCTCTCTCTCTCTCTCTCTCTCTCTCTCTCTCTCTCTCTCTCTCTCTCTCTCTCTCTCTCTCTCTCTCTCTCTCTCTCTCTCTCTCTGTCTCTTGCGATAGTTTCCATAAATTAATATGAATGCCGGTCATACAGAAAGCAACGGCAAACTACTGAACGTAAACTTCCAAGAACTCACAAACAGCCAAAACATGCTGGGTTTGCTGCGACATCCTGTAAAGGTTATGCAACTAACTTTTTAAAATTTACATTTTGTGACAAATAAAAAAAACTGTCTTTCGACCATCTTATTTTTATTGATAACTTCACTTGACCCTGTAAATTACATAGTGTTTTACAGTATATTTTATCATATGCAGTATACAGTATACTATTGATGCATAATATTTTTCCTTGGAAATGTCACCTGTTTCTGTCTACTGTGCATAACACCACTTGCCTACCAAACGACTAGTCCAGGTTTAATCCCAAGCAGAGGCAGAAGTACTTGTTCTGACTGGTACTGATCTGGGGCCAACTCAGTCCCATAAAAATGGGTATTGGACAATTTTCTGACATTTCTTGAAATTATATGGTAATCTGGGGTCGACTCAGTCTCTTAAAAATGGATATTGGACGATTTTCTGACATTTCTGGGAATTGTCTGGTAATGTGGGGTCGACTCAGTCTCTTAAACATGTGTATTAGACAATGTTCTACACATCTGGAAATTGTCTGGTAATCTGGGGTCGACTCAGTCTCTTAAACATGGATATTGGACAATTTTCTGACATTTCTCGGAATTGTCTGGTAATATGGGATCGACTCAGTCGCTTAAATATGGGTATTGAACACTTTTCTGACATTTCTGGGAATTTTCTGGCAATAATAGGTGATGAGGAAAGAAACTGACCACTCTATCTCAGTATGTCATAGCCTAGAATATGTGAAAGTCTGACACTTTATACCCCAACTACAGTATGTGCTAGCGATCTACCTTTCTCCTTCTTCTTCTTACATAATACCTTTATTTTAGTTAACATAAGTACATACATAATGTATTTATTATTGTTAACATTAGTACAAACATAGTACCTTTATTTGTTTGACTAACCCTAGTACATAGTGGGGTTTGGAGGAGGGGTGTGTATACAGCCTAACTGAACCCTTCAATCAACATCAATAGATGACAATTCTGCTGCTCTACTGTGAAGGTATCTTGGATAAGACAATTTACAGCTTATGTAGCTGCCACATTAAACATATCAAGAGGACTGTTTGTAAGTGATAGAACTAATGAATGCAATGCACATAAAGCTCTTACTGTTATCATGCGGTCATTGTAATATCCAGGATTCCATCCATGCTGAACACTAGCAAACATTGAGTGAGCCTCACAGGTTACGGTTTCATCATGGCCCTGAAAAATAATTTGAGTACAAACATATCTCTTGTTCTTATTAAAATTGATGAAATAAATAGTCTCATCTTATCTCATCTCATCATGTTCCTCGGGACGCAGAGGTGTTTCCAAGGCACCAGGGCCGGGTTATATACTGGCCAAGACCTATTGACGCGTCCTCGTCGAGCGTCCTGGGCAACAGGTCCTTTCGGGGTCCTGGCGAAAGTCAGTAGGATCGCCGATTCCTCCGAAGTCGGAGAGTGTCTGCCTGTACGGCGAGGAACCACCAGTCTGCACATCAATAAGCCAGACATGGGACAACGGATACTCACGCAAAACTCAGGTCCTGTATGACATCACACTGATGTTGGACAACAGGATGCCTTCATCCGACATACAGGACTTTGCGTTGGAGCTCAAGCAAGCAAGCAAGCATCATGTTCCTCTTATACCTTGCGGTGTCGAGGTGAAGTATAACCAGCGGGAGAGTGCCCACTTATGGGCTTCATGTATCGATATTCCCATGGACTCTGTTATTCCCTGCGTAAATAAATAAATAAATAAATAGTAGACTTTTTATCTTCTTCTTCTTCTTCTTCTTTAGCGTTCCGAGCCATTGAGGTTCTTTGCTGCAAATACAATCCGTCTCCATTCGTCTCTCTGGTGGACCTTCTCTTGCCAGTCGTTGATTCCAAGTGCTTGTAGGTCTGTACATGTATTATCTCTCCACCGCCTTCTTGGTCTACCTCGGGGTCTACGATCATTTATTTCCTGAGTGTAAGCGAGTTTTGTTTCCCTATTATCTTCCATTCTTTCTATATGCCCCAGCCATTGTAGTCTATTAGCCTTCATGATACCAGTGATTAGCGGGGACTTAAACAGATCATAAATGTCTTTGTTACTTCTTCTTTTCCACTCTCCACTTTGTGTATCCCTAATGGGTCCAAAGATGCGTCTTAAAATTTTGTTCTCAAAGGTTTGTAACAAGGCTTCGTCTCCTTTCGTTTTTATTATAAGATTTAATTTAATTGTGCACTTTAAGAAAAGGAAAAATCTAAATGAGAGGAGAAAACATATAAATACAAGCATATATATGTTGAATTGAGTCGAGATTTGACATAAAAGCATTCGGGACATTCTCATTCGTGCTCCGTCCTCATTTTCAACAGCGAGCGAAGCGATCCAATATTATACATGAACAAACTGCCTCTAAAACAGAAGGTCAATCATTGCAAAAAGTCTATGTCAATGATGATAAAAGTTCTCCCTTTAGGTCGAACTATCAGATTCAACATTTTTTAAAACTGCAACGCAATTATTTGTGAATTAGTATTATTGTCTATTCATATCTATCCTAAAATGGTGATGAGTTTTGGTTCATATTTGCTATTACACGCAGGTGTAAATTGTTAGTTTTACAACTGTAACTAAATGCATTGCCTAATTTAGTTTTTGTTCATGTAGTTTAATCTTGATATACCCTATCCATTTGTTTCTTGATCTTATTCTCAATCATTAGCCAGAGCTCTTTTTCCAATTGTAGATTAAAGGCAGTAGTTGATTGGGTTTTGCTTTCACAAAATGTTCCTATTACTTTATTTCAGTGGTTCTCAACCTTTTTTTTGGGACCCAATTACCCCCTCACCATATGTTCAGAATGGCATTCCTTCCTTTCGTATTTCTTCCCTATAAATCCCCCCCTCCCCACCTTACACAGTATACATAAAAATGGAAGCTAAATGTAATAACACTTACTAGAACAAGTCTAGACGTCTACATAAAACGTGATTTGCGGGTCTACTTCTTCTTCTTCTTCTTCTTCTTCTTCTTCTTCTTCTTCTTCTTCTTCTTCTTCTTCTTCTTCTTCTTCTTCTTCTTCTTCTTCTTCTTCAGCGTTCCGAGCCATTGAGGTTCTTTGCTGCAGATACAATCCGTCTCCATTCGTCTCGCGGGTCTACTTACGTTATAAAATTAATTTCAAATGAGCGATAAGTACAGAACTGTAAAGTATGGAGAGAAATCAATATCAAGCAATCGGTGCTTGTATTAACGGGATCTTGAAATAACCCCCCCCCCCCTCCCCACCTCTGGAAACCATAAAATCCCCACCCCCGCCCACCTCCAAAAGGGGGGGGGGGATTCCCCACCGGTTGATAACCACTGCTTTATGTGTTATCTTTCTACTCTCTATAAACTCATTGTCTGCAATAGCATCTTATTTTATTTCTAATGTAATCATTTCTAATTCTGTCTCTTTTAGTAAAGAATTCAGCAATTTTCCATACAGACTTTATTACCAGTAGGCATGTGAGAAAGTAATTAAGACATTTTTAAAAATTGTAGCAAGAGAAAGGAAAGCAGCGGCAAACTACCTTCTGCAAAACTTGCCAAGAAACCATAACAACCATGCAAGAAAACATAATAAGAAAGCGATCTGGTGGCGAGACCCCCAGGCCAGGCAGATCAGATAACACTGAGGAAGAGTGTGACGCAGGGACCAGTACTAGTAATCGTGATGACGGAGTTAATCCTGACTGTGTTACCAAGGAAATGCCCTGTGTCAGACTAAGAAACAGAGTGAGAATGGCAACGTGGAATGTGAGAAGTTTGTATGAGGGAAAGCTTAAAGTAGTGTGTGATGAGATTGAGAGGGTAAAAATTCAAATTTTAGGAATTAGTGAACATCGCTGGAGCGGCAAAGGACTTTTTACAACTGAAGATGGAAGTATTTTCATTTATTCTGGTAGAGATGTCGGAGGCCAGAGTGGAGTGGCATTTTGTTTAGATAAGACAACTGCAAAAGCTTTAATGGGATATAATCCAGTTAGTGATAGAACCCTCACTATTAGACTTAAAGGCCGTCCAAAAAACACAACTCTCATACAGATATATGCACCTACTTCAACAGCAGAGGAGGACGAAATTGAAGATTTTTACAACACACTACAAGACACATTAAATAAGATTGGTCATAATGATATAGCAATAATAATGGGAGATTTTAATGCAAAAGTAGGCGCAGGAAGAGCTCAAAATGAGAGACGCGTTTTAGGAAAATTTGGATTAGGAAATAGAAATGATGCAGGTGACAAATTAATTGAATTTTGCACAGAAAATGAGTTAACGATAGCCAACACACTTTTTAAACAACATCCAAGAAGACTCTTCACATGGAAGTCTCCAGATAGTTTTACCAAAAATCAGATAGATTATATTTTAATACAAAGAAGATGGGGATCAAGCATAACATCTGCAAAAACCCTACGAAGTGCAGACTGTGATACAGATCATCAGTTATTAGAAGCAGATCTGAAATTAAAACTCAAAAAGCTTACCCGAGGACCAAGGCCACTTCGTTTTGATCTCACAAAAATACCAGACGCATACAACATAGAAGTTAGGAATCGCTTTGGGGTCTTGATGTCTGTACAAGAAGAAATGACACCTGATGAACTGGCAGTACAAGCTAGAGATATCTTGATAACTGCAGCCAGAGATTTCATTCCGACCAAGAAAAAGCAACTTAAGCCATGGATTACATCAGACACGTTAGAATTAATAAAACAACGAAGGGAGCTGAAACAAAAAGGAGATGAATCCGATAGCAGGATGAAGTATAAATCTTTAACTCGAGAAATAAGAAAGAACACAAGAAAGGACAAAAATCAATATATACAAGATTGCTGTACCAGAATAGAGCAATATCATAAGGCTGGAAGAGATTATGAAATGTTCAAAGAAATGAAGTTATTGACAAGAAATGTTCAACCTCAATTGAATGTTATCTATGACAAGATGGGAAATACCTTAACAGAATCTAGACAAATTCTAGAAAGATGGCAGGAGTACTGCAGTGGAATGTATGATATGAGTGACAGTGAGGATATGAATGAGATACATGAGCCAATGACAGCAGAGACAGAACCTGAACCCTCATTAGATGAAATTGCTTGGGCTATAAGGAACCTGAAGAATGGTAAATCACCTGGATGTGATGAGATACCAGCTGAACTAATTAAAGCAGGAGGAGAAGAAAGCATACACATATATCATGCATTATGTACAAAGATTTGGAAATATGGTATATGGCCAAAAGATTGGAAGAGAACTATCTTCATTCCAATACCAAAAAAGGGCATTCCAATACCTGACAGGCTAAAGAGGGGCAAATCATGGATGGGTCGGGCGGAAGATGTCGTCGGACAGGTCTGCAGTCTTACCAGTATCAACCCCGGCAAGGAATGGGTGCCGGTGCCTCCAGCTTTTAAGTGTACCTTCTCCTGCATTATCACACTCGACAGACGGTGCAGAGAGCAGAACCCTGCCGCTGTCAATGCAGAGGTTAACGCGCTCATCTAGGATCACTCAGATAGCCCCGAAGTGCTCATCTATACAGATGGATCTGTTGTAAAGCAGCAGAGAAGTGCGTGGGCATTTACAGCCCGTTCAGCGGGCCGAACCGTTCAAGAATCCAGTGGTGCCCACTCTATGACCACGAGCAGCATGACGATGGAGGTGATGGCAGTTACACAGGCTTTCATATGGCTGGAATCACAGCATTATACCAACGTGTGTGTACTAAGTGATTCAATGAGCATGATTCAGAAGGTCGAAGCTGGATCTGTACGTAGACAGTGGACTGAGTCGCTGCGGAAGTCTGTTGTCCGCAAAATCACCTTCATCTTCGTCCCGGGACATGCGGGAGTCGAGGGAAATGAACGAGCTGATAAATTGGCTGGCTCTGCACCCCCTGTAGATGGCCAGACCATGGATCGTGCCGATGTAATTAACGCCCTTAAAGATATGGCGAGAACAGAGGACTTTGACGCCAGTGATTCCACATCGCTTTCCAGGATGAAAGACCTGGGAGTAAGAATCGGCACAGCCAGACGCGAGAGGTACATCGGGAAAACAAAGCGCCTCGTCAACCAACACAGAACTGGCACTATTAGCCACCGGACGCTGATGCATATGCTGGGGGGAGGATCTGAGCACCTATGGACATGTCCGGAGTGCAACGAAGATACCCCAACTGATAACTGATAACTGATAACCAAAAAAGGGCAACCTGAAATTATGCACCAAATATAGAACTGTTGCCCTGATCAGTCATGCAAGTAAAATTCTACTAAAAGTCATAATGCGAAGACTTAGTAAGAAAATGGAAGAAGAGATTAACGTGGTTCAAGCTGGATTTAGACAAGGAAGAGGAACAAGAGATCACATATTCAACATGCGTTTAATAACAGAGAAGTGCAGAGAATTTAATGTAAACCTATTCTCATGTTTTGTGGATTATTCAAAGGCATTTTACTGTGTACAGCATCAGAAACTTTGGGAAATCATGAGGAATATGGGCTTTCCATCACATGTAGTACATCTCATAAAAATGCTATATCTAGACCAACAAGCAGCAGTTAGAATAGATGGCGAGACATCAGATTGGTTTGACATCAAGCAAGGAGTCCGTCAGGGCTGCGTGCTGTCACCCTATTTGTTTAACCTGTACGCCGAAAATATAATGAGAAATGTAAGAGATGATATAAACAGGGAGCCATATGATGCCCTAAATATCGGCGGTCATGACATACCAGAGATTCGATATGCTGATGATACAGTATTACTATCCACAACACAGAATGGCATAGAAAACCTAATAGCCTCAACACAATTGAATAGTGAAAATCACAACTTATATCTTAACATAGCAAAAACTAAGATAATGCATACAGATAAAACTACTATGGAGAAAGAAATATACATTAATGGGAGAAAATTGGAGGTGGTGGAAAATTTTGAATATCTTGGGTCATTGATTACCAATAATGGTGACACAATGAAAGAAATTAAACGGCGACTATCCATTGCTCTTCAAAGACTAAAACAGATGAATAAATTATGGAGTGGGACAGACAGAACTACAAAAATTAGATTTTTAAGAGCATGCATCTTTCCCATTGCAACATACGCCTGTGAGACATGGACACTTACTAAACAAGCTGAACAGCGCATACATGCCTTTGAATATAAATGTTATAGACGAGTTCTAAGAATATCTTGGGTTAAGAAAAGAACAAATGCATCCATACTTCAAGAGTTGAATATTGAGGAGGGCTGGCTATTAAAGACGATAAAACAAAGAAAATTGAAGTATTTTGGTCACTTGAAACGTCACGACAGTTTGGAGAGAATAATAATGGAAGGGTATATGCCTGGGAAGAGAGGAAGAGGAAGGCCAAAGAGAAGATGGGTGCAGGATGTGGCGGATGATCTCCAGATGGGTGTATCAGATGCGGGACATCTTGCTTGTGATCGAGAAGTTTTCCGGAAGGTTGTTATGGGAGCGAGGTTCTGCAAAGGACATGCTACTGAATGAATGAATGAATGAGCAAGAGATTTGTAAAATATCTCTAAATTGATGATAGTCTGTGAATCTTTCAGCCGCATCCATAACCATTTTGTGCTGCATCAATGTGGTACATATCTGTCAGAAAGTGTTGTTCACTTCCACTTTTACTTTAAGCGGGGAGGTGGCTAATGATGATGACAATTTAATCATAATCATAAAAGAGTAAACTAATAATTAAGTCAACTCTCTTATACATTATAAAAATGAACGATTAGTCTTTGTATAGTAATACAAGTCAAAATGTTTACATAAGAAGTAATGAAGTCGATGTTAGAAGGTGAAGGAGAAAAGGACTCATGTAATGCAATAGGTGCATTGAGCATATTATTCTAGAAATAGGAATCAGTACGCAATGGGTGATGTGATCAACATCAAGTCAGCTGCCTTTACATCCCATACATTTCTTAGTACCCATTTTGGCTGGGCAGCCTGGGAGCCCCAGATTAGTTTTCAGAATGTGCTCTTCTGTAGATTCAAAGCTAAGAGTACTGGACTGGCAGTCATAATAACATGGACAGCATCAACTTCATCAAAACATCAAACTACCATCTACTGCCCATAAAACCTTGCGGTATAGGACAAGGAGGTATTGAGCTTGAGGAATTAAGGCGGCCTGGCAAGTGCTGTCGCCATGAGCTGTGCAGACTAGGGTTTTCGTTTTCCCCCGACAGAAAAAAATTCACACCTCACAGAGGATTTCGAACCCGGGTCTCCCAAAAGAGAACCCGGCATTTTAGCCACTCAGCCAGCCGCACGTCAAACAAAATATCACACAACAGAGAAAATTGGAGAGCTGTGATCACAAATGTCAGCTCAAGACCAATCACCCGTCGAACAAACAAAAGACCTTGTTTAGACCAAGAAAACAAATATGTGTCACCATTACCATCAGCTGGTCATCGGAAAACCCCAGAGAGATCCAATTAGCAGCTGCAGCGGTATGCATCTCAAACAAATAATCATCTGTGTCCTGCCGATACTGGTAGCTAACTGCTGCGAGATAGTTTTCTCCGGTGCAGTGTCGAGGGTAGAGAAAACATCCTTTGGTATCACCACAGGCAGAGAAATCTACATCTCGTACCAAGCGCGTCAATGTTACTGCCTGAAAATTGGTTTCAACATGGATGATTTACATTGAGTTATTACAAATAAACATAGTTTCAACACGCATGATTTACATTCAGTTATTACAAATGAAATATATAGTTTCAACATGTTATGAAACCAACCCTATTTAAGATATTCACACTAATAATGGAAGGCTTCGTGCGTATAATCTGCAAAACAATTAGCTCAACAGCCATAATGTAGTTGATGAAAATCTGTTCAGCCATGTTTATCCAGAATTGAACTAACACATGGTGATGAAGATCTGTTCAGACATGTTTATCCAGAATTGGACCAACATTAATGTCTCCAGCCCAAAAAAACCCATACTATTTGAAAGGTTTTCTCCCAAAAGGCCTAGCCACTCCGTCATTTATTCTTTCCCTGTTACATTTAGCAGAGCAAAGTAAAGAAATCTGACTTTCTTAGTGACCAATTCCAAAGTGTATTCATCATTTTTGAAAGCCCTGGGTTCATAAATTTTCATAGTCACCATTTTCTTTGTTTTACGTTCAGCAGTCTACCATTAAACTACTGAGCGTAATCTTGCCAAGAAATCAACACACAGCTGAAAGATGCTGGTGTTGACAGCGATGTCCTGTAAAGGATATGCAAAAAAAAAAAAAAAAGCCTACCATTGTTTTCCATACTACCTTCCCCATACTATCAAAATCAACGCAAGATGGTCTGCTTCCAAATCATCTGCATCTGATTTCAAAAGATACCTGATATCTGCAAATTCAAATTGCATATATTTGTTTGCAAATGATTCTAATACATTTCAAACTAAAATATAAGAATTACTGAAGTTATCAATGAGAAAGAAGTCAAAAGAGTGGGAATGAACTAAACAGAATAAGCAAGACCTGTAAAGAGCTGGGAAAACACTGTAATGTACATTTTAAAATCTTCCATAAAAAGTTTATACATGATGTCTTTTATTTAAAGATTCTTCTGTGGCGAAGGTGTTATGGACGCAGTTCGTAATCTCACATACCGCATTCAAAACACAGCTGCGGACGATTTGAAAGCAGCCGCCTTGCGTTGATGTGCATACAATTGTATGAGTGTGGGTCGTTCAGAAAAAAAATGGTAAAAAACTCTGCGAGTCTAGCTGACAACCTTGTGCATATTGAGTACTTGTTTAGCGATCAACATTTAAAAAAAAAACAGTTAGTTGCATATCCTTTACATGACGTAGCAGTGAACTCCAGCATGTTTTGGTCATTCCTGGGCAAGTTAACGTTCAGTAGATTACCTTTGCTTTCTGAACAACCGGAACTCATACCATTGTATGAAAACCAACGCAAAGTGGTCTGCTTTCAGACAGCCCGCAGCTGTGTTTCGAACGCGGTATGTGGGATTATGGACTGCATTCGTAACCCCTTCGCACAGAACCACTAAAACAGGGTAATATAAAACCTAGCTAGTAAGTGGAAGATTGAACCTGAGAGCAGTTGACAAGTTTGTTAATGGATGAATGATGATATATAGAAGTTCAAAAAAGTATATATGTTTGTTTTATAAACTACAAGAAAGCTTTTGATAGAGTACAACATGAACGACTAATTACGTGCCTTCGAGATATAGGAGTAGACGGAAAGGCTTATTAGTAACGTGTACTGGGAACAAGTGGCGTCTATTAGATGCGATAGTAACTATTCGTAATCTATAGAGATAAAAAGAGGAGTACGGCAGGGATGCATACTGTCTCCAAACCTCTTCAACCTATACACAGAAAGAATGTTTAAACAAGTTGAAATGCCTGGACTTAACATACAATGGAAAAATCATAAACAATCTTAGGTATGCTGACGATACCGTGTTACTAGCAGAAAGTGAGCAAGATCTACAAGACCTAGTCGAAGAGTAAACAGACACAGCGCAGAATGTGGCTTAGATATTAACATCCAAAAAACAAAAACTATGATAATTAGCAGTGAAAAGGAAAGGTCATCAATGAACATCACAGTAAACGGGCAGATACTAGAACAAGTAACAAGTTTCTCTAATCTTGGACATATAATAATAGATGATGGCAAAAGTGAAATGGTAATTTAAAAAAAAAGAGAATAGGAATGGCCAAACATGCTTTCAACGGCATGATATCAGTATTAACATCTAGAAAGATTAATAAAAATTAAAATGAGAATTGTCAAATGCTACGTATATTCAACGCTACTGTATGGTGCGGAAGCCTGGACATTGAACAAGCAACTAGAAAGTCGCATAGAAGCCCTGGAGATGTGGATATACAGACGAATAGGTCGTATTTCATGGAAACAAAAACAATCAAATGCAGAGATCCTAGAAAAACTGGGAATGAAGAGAGAGTTGATGAAAGAAATAAAGAGGAGACAAGTGAAATATTTTGGCCATGTTAAAAGACATGATACTCTTATAAAAACCATACTGGAAGGCAAGGTTGAGGGCAAGCGAGCAAGAGGTAGACAACCATACAAGTGGGAGGATAACATCAAGAGATGGACGAACATCAGCCTGACAGAATGTACAGTCAAGGCAAGAGACAGACAGTGTTGGAGATCCATTGCAGCCAACCTTCATTGCGGAGACGGCACCTGATTGATTGATTGACTGATATACAATCTTACTGCCACATACAGCATTTGGGGCAGTGGAATCGCAGAGATTAATGTGATTATTTCCAGACCAGAGGTCAGGGGTCAAACCTTTTTTTTCCTCTCGCAGCTGTTATAGGATAAAATAGAAACTGTCGAATTATCTGGCAAATCATAGACATCCAGCATTATTCTGAACTTTATCCTGTTAATTTATTCATCATGTGCCATGCCGATAAGCGTGGGCGGTCATGATTCGCCATCTCACTCGATCACCAGAGTCGTGGATCAACTCAGTGTTTTTGTCGCGACCATACCACGTGGCCAAACCATTCAGATGTTTACTTCTCTGCCTTCCCCTTGCTCTCTTCCCCTCGATCTTGCCAGTTGTCATCAAGTTCTCCAATTAATTTCTTCTCATAACGTGACCAACAAATTTTGACTGTCTGCGTCTAATTTCTCTAATCAGTGTACGATTTTTATTTGTTTCTTGTAGGCTTGGTCATTGTTTTTTTCTGTATGTCCATGGTATTGTTTACATTTTCATCAGAAACAGCATTTCCACAGTCATCAGATGTTTTTCAGCTTGTCTGCTCATTGTCCATGCTTCACATCCATACAAAAATACAGGATCTATGTAGCTCCGCAACACGCTTTTTCTCGTTGCAACTGACATCTTTTTATTGGTCAGTATGTTATTCATCTAGCAAAAAAGATACGTTCGATATGGCGATTCTTGCTCTAACCCAGTGTTTCCCAACCGTTTTTGTGCTATGCACCACCTAAGCCTTTCTAAAATTCTTATGCCCCCCCCCCCCCAACATATGCATCATTTTTAATATTCAAAAATTGAAATGCTCACTAAAGAAACATGCCA
>JACEFZ010009922.1:30000-32500 GCA_014155875.1 Cepaea nemoralis
GAGGGGGTGTTACTTCATCCGGTCTTCGTTGTTAAGGGGGTGTTACTACATCCGGTCCTTGGAGGAGTGGGGTGTTACTACATCCGGTCTTCGTCACTAAGGGGGAGGGGGTGCGTTACTACATCAGGTATTCATTGTTAGGGAGTGGGGGACGTTACTACATCCGGTCTTCGTCACTACGGGGCGTTACTTCATCCGGTGAACTTCGGACTTTGCACTTGACTACTGACGTGTGGCCAGTGTCTTGTTGTTGAGATCTATTTTATAGACATGTGTCTTGTCATTTTATAGACATGTGTCATTTCAACGCTAAAGACAGATCATGGGGAAACATTTCCTCCAACACACAGGGGGAGGAGCTCGAGACTGCACTTGAAACCATAGACCTGGTTTGTATCAACAGTGACTGTGTCACCAGGACAGCAAGCCGCTCAGGTGATGAAGACAGTGCTATTGACCTGGCGTTGGTTTCTACTGCACTCACTACAGTGTGTAGATGGGGTGACCTAGGGTACCATGGCAGCGACCACCATCCTTGCAGCATATTGGTGGAGAAAGGCAGAACCAGGCAGCACAAGTCAACGGTCAAGACTTTCCAGTATGACATTACAGGGCAAGATGTGGTGAGTAAAATAAGGCGCGACAAGCGCAGAAAGTTTCAAGGCAGGAAGAAAAGCTGGGAGCAGCCACCCTGGTGGAATTTTGAGGTAGAGAAGGCCTGGATGGATAAGCGTAGTGTTGTAAAGAAATGGAAAAACGCCAAGAAGAACAGAGTTGCCCATCCTAATCCCTGCGTGCACTTAGAAAGAGAGATGTACACAGAGTAAGCAATTTCAAAAAAAAAAAAAAAAAAAAAAAAAACTTGTTACGGTGGTTAAAAATGAAAAATGGACAGAGGTATGTCAAAGAGTAAGCACAGACAAGTCACTGAAATTGTTCTGGCGACTACATAAAAGCATGAATTGGGTAGTCAAGAATAAGAGAATTTCTGACTTCCAAGGTGCTAATCTGGCAGAGGAATGACGAGAACAAGGGCAAAGCCCTCTTCGAACGCTATCTAGAGCAGATAACCAGACCATAAGAGGCCGAAATATTGCCAAGGAGGTCACCTCAGACAGGTGTAAGACCCAGAACATTTCGGATGAAGACACAGTGACAATGACAGAAATCAAGGCTGTGCTTCGACGATTAAAGAAAAAACAGCGCTCCAGGGCTAGATGGCATAAGATATGACGACATCAATAATTGTACCGACATCGAGCTAGAGAAACTAGCTGACATGCACTACAACAGTATAGGGAGTGCTAGCATCAAGGAGGAGTGGTTACACAGCTATATGATTCCCTTGCCGAAGCCTGGAAAAGACCGAACAAAAATTCAGGGATTTCGAGTAATAACCATGCAGAATACAATAGGCAAACTGCTGGAGAAGTTAATTGCCAAAAAAATGAAGCAAGGTGTTTTCCCACCCACCCTGGGAGGGTACCGTTCTAAAGAGAAACCTGGACCAATGCAGCAGTTTTTGCCCATGCAGTTTATGAAGGTTTCCACTCACGCATTGAAACCTTTGCTGCAGCGATTGATCTGGAGGACGCGTACAAAAGAGCACCATTGGATTTTCTAATGCTTCAGCTTCTTGTACTCAAGATAAGTCCGTGCCTCCTTAGTTGGATCGCTGCAGCTCTCTTCCAACGGAAAGTAGTTTTTAGATGTGGCATTTGGGCGTCGGAACCAACAACAATATATCCTGGCCTACCACAGGGATCACCATTATCTCCTGTGCTGTTCAACGCCTACACTGTGAGAATCACCAGCGAGCAGATCACTGGACCGGGGAAGATATTGTCATATGCCGATGATGTTTTAGTGTATCGTCAGGGTAAGGATAGAGATCAGGTTGCTGAGGCACTGCAGAAAGAACTCAAACGCATAAGTACTTGGTGTGCTGAAGCTGGGGCAATGATCAAGTCAACAAAGGCAACAGTGACATGGTTCTCTTTGAATAATCATATTGTCAACACGCCAACTGTTAATCTGTGTTCAGAGACTGTGGAAAGCACGCAATACGGGATACGTTTTGATCGAAGATGAGCACATAGACCAGGTGATAACAAAGGTCAAGCGGGGTTTGGCTGCGATGCGGGTGATGGCGACAGCAAACTGTGAGCAGCGCCATCTATTCCTCCTATACGAGGGGCTGGTCATGTCTGTTTTTGAGTATGCTATGTCGATCCTGACTCTCAGACGTAAGCAGATAGAAAGGATGGAAAGGATACAAAACGAAGCTATGCGCATTATTCTTGGTTGTACAAGAGATACAGCATGCAGGGCTGTGCACTACCTTCTTGATTTTCCAACCATTAAAGACAGACTACAAATTTGCAGAACACGTGCCTACGTCAGAGTCAACGCACACACACATCATCCACTGCCTAGTGAATTTAGGAAGGTGAAGTGCAGCAGGTTAAAAAGAGGAAGGTCTTGCATGTGTCAAGCGGAA
>JACEFZ010009922.1:37500-98382 GCA_014155875.1 Cepaea nemoralis
ATTTTATTTCGCCTACACCCTGTTATACAGGTCAGCCCTCCATTGTATGGTCACTAGTCTGTTTGTCTGTGCCGCATGAACATGAACATTGAACTGTAATACCAAAGCTGCATTTGAAGATGCGATACTCGAGTCTATTGTAGCCAGAAGTGTGAAGATTATTACTTGTTCTTCTATGTGAAAGTCATTGAATGGATACTAGAAAATTTATTGTTGTATATGAGCAGTAGTTTGGCTTCACAAATAACTAATGTTTTGTTCTTCCTCATTCAATGCGGTTAAATCCAGGCAGTGTACAAAACGTGTGTCTTTACGATAATACCCATAATCTATCAGGAAGGCTAAACCGGTCTACAAACTCCCGCAGTAGTCGGATTTGTCGCCCGAAAGCTGTAAATATCGCAGCTCTGCTGTAAACTGACACAACGAACTTACTTTCCCCCAACCCCACCAAAAAAAAAAAAATTCGGACGAATGACTCAGAATACCCATAATCTGAATACGGTTATTATTAATTACATGCATGCAGTTCTTTTCTTTACTGTCTCGGGCGCTTTCTCTGTCTTTCTCAATCTCTCTGTGTTTAGTCCCCCTCTCTCTGCAGTTATTTTCTTTACTCTCTTTCTCTCTCTCTCTCTCTCTCTCTCTCTCTCTCTCTCTCTCTCTCTCTCTCTCTCTCTCTCTCTCTCTCTCTCTCTCTTCTCTCTCTCTCTCTCTCTCTCTCTCTCTCTCTTTTCTCTCTTTTCTTTAATGCGAGTAATAATTTTATATATATATATATATATATATATATATATATATATATATATATATATATATATATATATATATTGTGTGTGTGTGTGTGTGTGTGTGTGTGTGTGTTATACATAGTTCTACTCACATATATGTATAGACCAATTGTGACTCCGTGGTTGATGTGATCAATTTCAAGTCGACTGCCTTTACTTCCCAGAACATTTCCTGGTAACCATTTTAGACTGGGTCAAATAGGGAGTCCAGGTCAATTCAAACAACACCCCAACCCCCCTCAAAAAAAAAGTTTCCATTGAGATTTGAACACATGACAACCGGAAAGATAGGCAAGGGTAGACATTATTACTGTATGTAAGTGTCAATTACGTCCTTGTTTTGGGCTGTTACTTATTTGTTTTATTGTTTATAATAATAGTAGTAGTAGTGGTGGTGGTAGTATTAGTATAAGATGTAGTAGTAATAGTAGTACCGGTCACCGTGAAAAGACGTTACGGACGCGGTTCGTAATTCTGCTTACCTGCGTTCGAAATACACCTGCGACCGATTTGGCAGCAGACCGTGTCGCGCTGGGTTTTAATGTGATGGCATGGGAACCGGTCGTTCAGAAAGCAATGGCAAACTACTTAATGTAAACTTGCCAAGACATCAACAACAGCAGTGCTGGTGTTGACAGCGATATTCTGTAAATAGGATATTCTTCTTCTTCAGCTTTCAGAGCCATTGAGGTTCTTTGCTGCAAATACAATCCGTCTCCATTCGTCTCTCTGGTGGACCTTCTCTTGCCAGTCGTTGATTCCAAGTGCCTGTAGGTCTGTACATGTATTATCTCTCCACCGTCTTCTTGGTCTACCTCGGAGTCTACGGTCATTTATTTCCTGAGTGTAAGCGAGTTTTGTTTCCCTATTTTCTTCCATTCTATCTATATGCCCCAGCCATTGTAGTCTATTAGCCTTCATGATACCAGTGATTAGCGGGGACTTAAACAGATCATAAATGTCTTTGTTATTTCTTCTTTTCCACTCTCCACTTTGTGTATCCCTATTGGGTCCAAAGATGCGTCTTAAAATTTTGTTCTCAAAGGTTTGTACCAAGGCTTCGTCTCCTTTCGTTGTACTCCAGGTTTCAGAGCCATACAACACAACTGGTCTGATCAGTGTTTTGTATATTGTGATTTTGGTGTTACGAGATAGCGCCTTTGATTTTAGTAGATGTTGTAGTGCATAGTATATCTTATTTCCATAGTTGATTCTAGTTTGTATTTCTTCCCTTATGATGTTGGAGCAGTTGAAGATTGTACCCAGGTATTTGTATGTTTCCGTTCTTTTAATGGTCATATTATCTATTTGTATGTGGCCAGAGTTTTTAGCCATTCCGTCTCTTGAAATTACCATATATTCTGTCTTATCTTGGTTGATAACCAGCCCCATCTGTTGGGCTTTTTCCTTTAAGTGAGTCAATATTTCCAATGTCTTTTGTTCACTTTGCCCTATAATATCTATATCATCTGCATAACCAAGCAGCTTGGATGTTCCTCCAATATCACATTCCTCCTTTATCTTCCTTACAACTTTCTCTAGAGCCAGATTGAAGAGTAGCGGCGATAGTGCATCTCCCTGTTTCAAGCCAGATGTTATTTGGAAGGGGTGTAAATAGGATATGAAAAAAGTAATAGTAGTAGTAATAGCAGCAGCAGCAGTAGTAGTAGTAGTAGTAGTAGTAGTAGTAGTAGTAGTAGCAGCAGCAGCAGTAGTAGTAGTAGTAGTAGTAGTAGTAGTAGTAGTAGTAGTAGTAGTAGTAGTAGAAGAAGAAGAAGAAGAAGAAGAAGAAGAAGAAGAAGAAGAAGAAGAAGAAGAAGAAGAAGAAGAAGAAGAAATAAACCAGAGAACTTGGTGACAACTGGAAAGATTGGGGGGGGGGGGGGGGGAGGGGAAAAGAACAAGAAGAAGGCAGAGAGGTAAATATCAGAATGGCTCGGCCACATGGTATGGTGGAGACAAGAACACAGAGCTGATCCTCGACTTTGTTGATCGAGTGAGATAGCAAAACTTGACAGCCCACGCTAATCGGCATGGCGCATAATGATGATAACTAACAGTAGTAGTAGTAGTAGTAGTAGTAGTAGTAGTAGTAGTAGTAGTAGTAGTAGTAGTAGTAGTAGTAGTAGTATTTACTATTTAATGTTGTATCACAAATAAATGTAGTTCTCGTTTGCGTTCGAATGATTACCTCGCTGTGTCATTATTAGAAACGTTGCGATAAATGTCGAGTTCTGACTGATACTTTTATTTGAACCGAAATAATTTACCCGATATAATTTAGGATGTGTTATTCAAAAAGTGTTCGCTAAGTGATTATACAGATACCAACAGTTGCAAATGATTTTTTAACTTTACTCAAACGTGATGATGAAAGAGACAATGTAAAGTATTCAGTAGTAAATATAAAATAATTGTCAAAATTGTTAAAATTATAGGACATCAAATGACGACGTGTCTCTCATACGCCAGCTCATTTGTATTACAGACAATCGTCTGTACTTGACGTGAAGAAATTAGTTTTAAAAGTATGTGAAACAATCAATCCGTTTCTGTCTTTAAAAATATGTTAAATTATTACTGACATTAAAGAAAAGACAATGCGCGTTTTCTTCGCTGTAATTTTTACATTGTCTTTTGTCCAAACGTTACTCTCTGACAGTTGGAGGATCGTATAATTTGCCTTTACGTGACAGACAAACACGAACCGTTATTTCACTGGAAACGACGGTCATGATAAATTTGATGAAATGATTCGATAAATATTTTAATCTATTAATGGCGGTCTGAACAACTGCTTTCAACAGTCAAGTTTCCTGCGCAGAAGATTACAAATATCTCCAGAGACTCACTGACAATTCACAGGTATGATTCGGCTTAAAAATTGCGAAATAAAAAGGTCGCTGAATTAAATCTCACTGAAGGCAGTACATACTTTCCTAATGTTGATGGTTCAAATAATGCCCCGACAACGTAACCATTTTGTTATACACAAGGGAACAAGTTATCAATAAATATGTGATTTGAATAACGAAGACACAAACCATAGAATTGTACGATTTATTGCCTGGCATATTTCGCTGCATCTCGTCAGGTACATACTGCAGAAGTCACAAAACGTAGAGTAAAATAACTAGATACATCGTTCAAGCTGAAATATACACATGTTCGCACAGTAATATCAATTGTTTACCATGGTAATTTTAAATTGACTACCATGTCTTTCTGTTTGCACAAAATTGGCCTATGTAGATGAATCATTAGGGCTTCTGCAAACTTTAACAAACGACTATTTTGTGTATGAAACAACACGCGAAAAGCGCTGTCTCTATTAATTACATGACCGGTTTCCAAGACATGACGTGCAATGGACGACGCCGGAAGTGTATAATTGTGGTGTGTCAGCCTTCCCATGATCCCATCGCCTGTGTATAATATCTTATAAATCCAGTGTGGTATGTGTTCAACAACCCTGCTGTGTAGCTGCTGCTCTGTTCTGCCGATGTAGGTTCTCGCACCTGCATGTGAATTGGTAAATGCAATTGGATGTGGCGTATAGAGGGGTAGATTATTGTACTGCTTTAACGATGTATCTAGTTATTTTACTCTACGTTGTGTGACTTGTGCAGTATGTACCTGACGAGATGCAGCGAAATATGTCAGGCAATAAATCGTACAATCTATGGTATGTGTCTTCGTTATTCAAATTAACTACGGAAATACATTGTTTTGATTTTCTGAAATATGTAATTATGTATAACTTTGATCCTGAAGCGAATAGTTTCTTGTTGAATACCCCCCCCCCCCCCCCCCCCCCACACACACACACTCTGAAACAATGTACAATACATATGTAAACCTAAACTACCCATCCATTTATTGAAGTTAACCAGTTTTATCGACTGTCAAATCGGCATGGGCAAATCAAGAGTTATTCCACAGCACTAGGGGCAATTTTATGAACAATTGTACGTTCTGTTTTCCAACAACTAATGGTGTAAAAATGTAGCTGATTCATGCGTTATACAATCAGATTTACATCGTCATGGACATTTAAGTTAAAATCTCACCAATTTAACGAAAGATTTCTTTATCATGAACCCTTACTCGTCTTTATTATAAACTCTTTGTTCTTCTTATCATCATATACTCACGGTTCACCGTGGCGCGTATGTGACATACATGTAACATATGCGCGTAGAATGTATTGTGTTTATGTATGCATGTGGTTTCTAACTTCAGATCCATTTAATTACGTCGAAGGTATGCGTGGTTCAGAGATTTAACGCACTTACACATTATCTTTTGACCGCGTCGTAGTGGGTTCATTTCACAGGCCGGTCAAATGAACATAAATGTTCAATTCTTTACTTGACCTCGGGTCGTAAATTGCAAGCACCTCAGAGGTCGAAGAGCGTTCGCCTGGTGGAGAGGGACATTGATAATTGGGACAGTTATCCCTCACGCTAAATCAGTCCAGTGCACTCTTTATTAGTAGCAACTACTAGGGGTTATAATGCTTGTGTGGACTATGCTTCAGTTCAACGCAGTGAAAAAGTAAATTGCTAAAACTGCATATCGTTTTATGAAAAACTATAATGAAAGTTAAATTCATACATATCTATAGTCGTTAAAAGCATGTTAAAATCAAACATACAACGTTCCAATCGTTAAAAATCCCAACAAGTTTAATGAAATAACAATTGCAACCGGCGAACTACAGCGAGGTCAGTATGTCGACTAATACGACGACGATGTCACTGACATGTGAACTGATACAACACCAATTTCTCAGCGAGGAACTCGCTCACGAAATATATCTAGCATTTCGATATGTACTACTGCCGTGTGCCAGCGTGTTGGGAATAGTCGGGAATGTAACCAGCATAGTCATCCTGTCTCGACAAGGCTTCAAGAAATGTTCCAATGTACTTCTCATGGCTTTGTCCGTCTCTGATGTTTTATTTCTCACGGGTATCAACAACTTTCCCAAGTATATATATTTGGAAAGCGTGCCTTTGGGATTCAATTTTTCAGAAACAATCAACTATATCATGTATATTATATCCATTGCATTTTTATGTGCTTATACTATAGGAAATCAGTCATCATTAGTTATCCCTGTAATAATAACAGGAGAACGTATAATAACCATATTTTCTCCACTCAAAGTCAATTTAATCTTAACTCCCCGCCGTATATTGGCTGTAGTTTCCTGCCTGTATATTTTCAGTGGCGCCCATTTCCTGTATCGTTACATAATATGTCTGCAGTTGAAGCAATTTGAGGTGGATGGCTTAATTGTGGGCTGTATTTTGGTACACCGATGTGTATGTGAATGATGTTGAAAGCGGCACGTTTGAATTGATAGAAAGTATAGCTAATTACATGACAGGAATAATACCCATTAGTATTGTCATATCCGGATGTGTTGTTATTGGAATCCAGGTCGCAGTAATTACCAACAGACGTAAACATCTGACCGGCCGTCAGGTAAAACTAGGAGCCAACAACACATCACCATCAAAGACAACTAAAACTTTACTCAGCATTTGTGTCATGTATATTGTGTGTAGTGGCTTCGCGTTCGTTCTTGGATATGTTGCAGGGATTAGACCCCTGGACCAAGACTTTGCCTTGCAGACAGTGTTAGGGTGTGTGAAAGATCTGCTACTGTGTGTAAACTGTGTTGGGGATTTCGTTATTTACGTTCATGCTAATAAAAGGTTCGGGAGATCACGGAAACGTTGACTCATGCAGTTATGACGAAAGGAACATTTCTTTCTGGTGTACATGTTTGGACAAGAAGTGGCGCAGTGATAGTGTGGTCGCCAAACATTGAGAAGATCCGGGTACGAATAAGAGAGCAGAATTTAATATGGACGTAAATTTGTTGTGTCAGTTTACTGCCAAGCTGCGATATTTACATCTTTCGAGCGACACATCCGGCTACTGCGGGAGTTTGTAGACCAAGTTAGCCTTCCTGGTTAGATTATGTTTATTATGGTAATGATATATGGTTAGTAGAGCGCCTGGGTTTAACAGCATCAAATCCGGAAGCACAAAACATTAGGTATCTGTGAAGCCAATCTACTGCTTCTGTACCACATTTGATTTTCTTGTATCCATTCAATGACTTTCACATAAAAGAACAAGTAATAATCTTCTCACTTCTGGCTACAATAGAATCGGGTATCGTATCATCAAATGCAGCTTTGGTATTACGGATCAATGTTCATGCGGCACAGACAATAGACTATTAACCTCACAATGGAGGACTGACCTGCATAACAGGGTATATGCGAAAGAAAATTATATGAAGACATCGTTGTGAAGTATTGGTGATTTGCAAAACCTGTGACTTTTATTGATAGTATTCAGGTTTCTGTTTGAGAATGGAAAAATAAGGAGAAAGAAGGATGAGGGGAAAGGGGAAGAGTACTAAGAAGACGGAAGAGAAGGAAGATGGTGAAAGGAGAGGAGGACAATGAGAAGGAGAAGGGGAAGGAAGGAAAGAAGAGAGAAAAAACGGTGGAGAAGGAATTGACGAAACGGATGAGGAGAAAGAGGTGGATTTGGACGAGAATGAGGAAAAGAAGAAGGGGGGCGGGGAAGAAGAGAAGGAGATAAACGAGGAGGACAAGAAGAAGTAGAAGGAGAAAAGAACAGAACAAAGAGAGGGAGTCATTCGTATGCATACAACATGTATCCAAGCACTTACTTTCAATGAAGTACTCGTTATGGTTTGCATGATCTCGATTATGTATGCAGCCGACCCACATTGGCTGCAACTATATCAGTTTAAGTTCAGGAACGTTGCCTTTTCCAAAGGATAAGTTACACTGACCATCAAACATAAGTACTTTAGTTTATGTTGTGTGATTTCTGCAGTATGTACCTGACGATCTGCTAGGCAATAAATCGTGCAATCTATTGTTTGTGTCTTTGTTCTTCACAGTGTGAAATGTTCACATCACCAAGACCCATCCAAACATGTGTATAAAAATGTGACCATGTGACACAATAATACACATAATAAATGAAATATTATTTTAGAAAATAAACTGGTTCTTGAGCAATGTCTTATGTAGGAGTTTTGAAGATCGAGCAGTTTTCGTATGCACAATAGCGATTACAACATGACTGCCCCACTATTGACTTGCACCGTGTAACTGTGCTGGCTGTTGGTTTGTCAAGGCTCCTGTCTGTTCATTTTCACATGGGGCAGTGAGGAGCATTTTGTGTGATATTCACTGGCACAGGAAACGAGCATAATGGAAATGAACCGTTACCGTGAAATTGGAACAGCGACTAACTAACTAACTAACTAACTAACTAACTAACTAACTAACTAACTAACTAACTAGCTAATTAACTAAATAATTAAATAACTAACTAACTACCGTGGAAGAACAAAGAGGCGTTATTCATTTTATGTGGTCAGAGGGTTAAAAACCACACGAAACCTTCTGAAGAATGATGATTCAGTATGGAGACAAATGTTTGAGTCGGGGAAAGTCTATGAATGGGTAGAATTAATTAAACGTGGAGGAATGCGCTGGGAACAATCATGAGCTTGGGATATCTGGGGCCCTATATTGATACATTTTCAGGAAATGGATGAAACTGTCAATACACTCCTAACACAGGGGACGTCTCTCAAAAAGAGTACTGTTGTTGCACGACAACACCCTCCCTCATACAGATGCGCAGACAGTGATACACTACATGCACTGAAATTTTAAGCATTGAATCATCCAGCATACAGTCCAGACTTGACACCATCAGACTTTCACTTGTTTGGACCTTTGAGAGAACATTTGCGGGGTCAGAGGTTTGCAGGTGACAAAAAGCTAATGGAGACGGCCCATAACTGGTTTAAGGCCATACCCCTTTCCCTAGATGGCGTTAACAAGTTAGTGGACAAGTGGTCCAAGTGTGCTGCCACGCAGGGGACTATGTTGAGAATTAATGCATGCATTTCTGGTTGGCAGTGTTGCAGAATAGTTACTTGTAAAATTCCTGTTACTTAAAGGCCTGTCTCGTATTATTAGATGTTATTTTATTCACCAAAAAATGCTTGCCGGTCCCTCTGGCTGAGGGGTTACAATACTTTCGCCGTAATCCCGTTTATCACGCAGAATCTCGTAGCGGGCGAGAACTAGTAGCGGTTGTACCCCCGCTGGTGACTTGCGGGATAAATGAGCCGGTCGCTCAGAAAGCAATGGCAAACTACTGAGCGTAATTTTGCCAAGAAATCAACACACAGCTGAAAGATGCTGCTGTTACCAGCGATGTCCTGTAAAGGATATGCGAATAAAAAAAATGCTAAGTATTGTTTTCACTGATATTACAAGGGCTTTTAAAATATTCAGTTTACAAGCCATACATTGAGTACTTATTTTTTTAAAGTTATTTTCAACTATTTTTAGCTACAGTTGTAATTATTTTAGCTGTCATTTATTTTCTTCATTAAAATAATGACGGAATATCTGCCCCCCCCCCCCCCCCCCCCCCACCATAATCGCATTATTGCATGCATTTCGTGTTAGTTGTTTGTACACTGTCTAAAGACATTTGTCTGGCGTTTGTATTTTTTATGTATAGAAAAGAATAATTGGTCAGAATACTATGAAATGTTTTTAATAAAAATTGTCGTTGCACTTCTCTTGATAAAAAGTCATTGTTTTATTTTGAAGATCATGAATTATCTGATTACCATTTGTCTTGAAAACAAGTTTTGATTACCATATCAGATTGTTTGTATATTACCCTGTTCTAAAATACATCTTTTCTGTACAATGTTATGAATGGGTGCACAACTTTTGTGTATAATTTGTATGTTGTGTATAATGTGTATATTGTGTACAATGTTCATAATGAGGTTTGTCTTGCTATGTACCGAAGCATCAAACTCATTGTCTCTTAATAAAAAGCTGAATAATATGTTTCCTCATGCGATTGTTTCTTGTTTATTATACATGTTCTTGTCCCATTAAGATTTCTTCATGCAATATTCATTCAACTAAACTAGGCCATCCATTCCATTCAATCGTACAAGATATTTCAGCCATACAACCACTCTAGACATCCACTCCACCTAGCCACACAAGACATCCATTCCACTCACTACCATTAGATGTCTTTGCCAGGCAACCACAGCAGACATTCACTCCATCCAGCCACATAAGACACCCATTCCATTCAGTCACACAAGATATGCATTCCATTCAATAACACGAGACATCAATTTCACTCAGTAATAAAACTATTCACACCACTCGATATAATTTACCAGGACCTTACTTAAAGGTCACATTTCCAACATGTTCACTTGGTGCCTTCCAGGTAAGTTCCAGCTTCTGAACTTTCAATTTGTTCTTGTGAGATATCATATTCTGTAGAAAACAAACAAGAATATATATATATATATATATAATATATATATATATATATATATATATATATATATATATATATATATATATATATATATATATATATATATATATATAATATAGAGAGAGAGAGAGAGAGAGAGAGAGAGAGAGAGAGAGAGATCTGCAATATATAGTAGATACGGTTGTTGTACACAGTGAACGACTGGGGTTATAATTAATTTTAAGAACACAGTGATTATAGTTGTCACTAGGAATAAATACACCGCAATGTAATATATGAATAAATGGTAATAATCTGAAACAAGTGAGTCAGCACAACTATCTCGGAACAGTCATAACAGCTGACAGGAGTTGCCCTAAAAAGATTAGAACAAGAATCGCTAGGGTAAAGGTAGCCTTTCGCAAAATGACAACATACTAACCAATAAAAAGATGCCAATTGCAACGAGCAAAAGAGTGTTGAAGTGCTACATAGAACGTATACTTTTGAATGGATGTAAGATGTGATAGATGAGCAGATAAGCTGAAAAACATCTAATGGCAGCGGCAATGTGGTTTCTGAGGAAAACACAAAGAATACCAAGGACAGACAGAGAAACCAATGAGCAAATCCTACAAGAACCAAATGAAAACCGTTATGAGAAGAAATAAACCAGAGAACTTGGTGACAACTGGCAAGACTGAGGAGAAAATAACAAGGGGAAGGCAGAGAAGTAAATATCTGGATGGTTTGACCACATGACATGGTCAAGACAAGAATACAGAGCTGATCCACGACTCTGGTGATCGTGTAAGATGGCGAAATATGACCGCCCACGCTTATCGGCATTAGGTACGTGTAAATCACGCGAAAAGTGAGTGAGAATAAATACAGACATGGTGTACATACCTTACAACGAACTCCAATACAGCAAACGTAAATCACAGGTTTTTTAAAACTGTACATGTATGCAGCATAATTAACTTTTTAACCCACGCCATTCCATGCAACTAACTATGCATTGATCAGTTGTACCGAAACCTGTTAATTCTTCATTACCTCATCCCCATATAATAATAATTTTACACACTCAGTTTTCTAAATGTAACTTTAAATGCATGTATCTAAATTGTTATTTCAGCTCCTTTAGTCCTAGAAAGTTAGTACTGCTTCTGACCCAAAGTCTGATTACTACCTGGGACATAAAGTATTACAAAGAGCTGTCCAGTTTCTATACGTTTATTGATATGTTTGTTAATATGTCAATTATTTACGAATTATTGCTGTTCTGTTTCATATCTGAAGACTATGGTGGCTTCTACGTTCACAGTCACAACAAATTTTCAACAAAGAAAAGTTTCAAGAGTTGTTCAATTCTCGTCTTGAGGGTCTAAAATTCCTACATGAAAATAAACAGATTACACATAATAAGGAAATAACCACTCACTTCATCCAGTGTAGAAGCGTTGATTGTTGTTTTGTTTTTAAACTCTGAGTGCCTTTAGTGATGATATGCCCTTTGATTGTCACTATACTGATGCAAGTGAGAGTATTTCTCAACGACTGCACATCCTCTGTGTTCTTGACTTGTAATTCCCTTTGATTCCACCCGACATTCCGTTAGCATATTATTTATTCCAAATAGTGCATAGCCGGACACTTTCACAATCCACACTGAGCTGGCCTAGCCTCTAAATTTCTAATAATTCAATAATTTTTCTCTTACATTTTCCCATATAGGTATTTGTCTTTATACTCTCTATGCATGTGTTCTCAAAGTGTGGTTAGAAAAGAACAGTACAACACGCATTAATAAGCTCAGTCAACTGATGTGTGTTCACACGGACATGTGCATGTGTATGTATATATGTATGATGTTATGTTTTAAGCTGAAAATAAATAAAACCACTCTCAATCATAAACTATACCTTAAATCCCCCAAAACATGTCATAGTCTTTAATTTATCAGTGGGATAACTGACAAATTGGCCCACAATTTCTTCTTGATTGCCAGAGTCACGGAAAGCAGCCATCTGGATCCCCAAAAACCATTGTTTGTTGGGATTAGGATCTTCCACTGTGACTGAAATTTGACAACGAGATTAAGAAAATAAGAAAATTGCATTTCACTTTTGCTTTATCCCCAACTTAGTATCATTTGATATCCTCTAAAACATTGGTCCTCAAAGTTTTTGGCCCATGCACGCCTCTACCATATTTTCAGAACGTCATCTCCCTCCCCCCCCCCCCTTTTCGTATTTTCTCCCTATAAATCCCCCCGCCCCTAAACAGTATACGTAACATTGGAAGCTAAATTTAATAACACATACCAGAACAAGCTTAGACGTCTACATAAAACGTGATTTGCGGGTCTATTTTCGTTATAAAATGAATATCAGGAGGGTGAGAAGTACAGATCTGTAAAATATGGAGAGGAAAACAATATCAAGTAATCGTTTCTTGTACTGTATTAACGTGATCTTGAAATAATCTTAATTCCCCCCCCCCCCAACCCCTGGAAACCCTAAATCCCCCCTAGGGGGGAATTCCCCACTGGTTGAGAACTACTGCTTTAAAAGAACTGGAAGGTATTTGAGACGAGGTACCTTGGACTGTCAGAATAACTAACAATGATTGCATGGAAGAGGCTAATGAAACCAGAACAATCTATACAACTATAAGACAGAGACAAACAGCATTATTTGATCATGTGATGAGAAGAGAGGCATCACAGAATAACATGACAACTGGAAAGATCAGTAGAAAGAGAGACCAACGGCAGACCAATAGAAATGATGCTGGATTGTCTGAAGCGGTGGCATTGGGGAATATCAATATGAGAGTTTATCAGATTTAGTGTGTTCTTATCTATGTATTATGATGTATCTGACTGTAACAAATTGTATTTAATTAAAGAAATTAAACAATTGCATTTCAATCCATCCATCCATCCATCATGTGCCATGCCGGTAAGCGTGGGTGGTCATGTTTTGCCATTTCACTCGATCACCAGAGTCGTAGATCAGCTCTGTGTTTCTGTCTCGACCATGCCACGAGGCCAAGCCATCCAGGTATTTGCTTCTAGGTCTTCCTCTTGGTCTGTTCCTTTCGATCTTACCAGTTGTCACCAAGTTCTCCAATTCATTTCTTCTCATAACATGCCCAAAAAATTTTGACTGTCTGCGTCTAATGTCTCTAATCAGTTTACGATCTTCGTTTGTTTCTTGAAGGACCTGTTCATTGGTCTTTCTGGCTGTCCATGGTATTCTTTGCATTTTCCTCAGAAACCACATTTCTACAGCCATCAGATGTTTTTCAGCTTGACTGCTCATTGTCCAAGCTTCACATCCATATAAAAGTACAGGTTCTATGTAGCACCTCAACACTCTTTTTCTCGTTTCAATTGACATCTTTTTATTGGTCAGTATGTTTTTCATCTTGCTAAAGGCTACCTTAGACATGGCGATTCTTGTTCTAATCTCTTCAAGGCATCTCCCATCAGATGTTATTACTGTTCCGAGATAATTGTACCTATTCACTTGTTGAAGAATATTCCCATTTACTTGTATATTACATTGTGGTATTTCGTTCTTCCTAGTGACGACCATAATCTGTGTCTTTTTACAATTTAATTCTAACCCTCGTTGTTCACTGTGTGTAACAACTGCATCTACTAAATGTTGCAGGTCCTGTTCATTGTCTGCAATCAAGACTGTATCGTCTGCATATCTAATGTTATTGATGCATCGCCCCCCAATGTTGATTCCTTCCATATCTTCAATATTTCTGAAAATATTTTCACTGTACAGGGAAAACAGATCTGGAGACATTACACATCCCTGTCTCACACCTCTCTTAATAGGCTGCATTTAAATACACATACTTTATTTTACAAGTATATGTATGTATACCAAATAAGTAAGTTCAGATATGAACATCTGCTGTAGAGAAATATACAGTCACTACTGAAAAAGTACAAATTAGAGGAAATGACATTACAACGCACATGTGTAAGCCATTAAAAAAACAAAACACTGCAAATCTATGGCAAAAAGAATATTTTTTCCGCGTTTCCATCCTGTTTCAGGATATTGCGGTTAACATCGGCATCTTTCATCTGTATGTTGATTCCTAGGATAGATTACGCTCATCAGCACGCCACGTCTTTCTGAGCGACCAGCTCCATACTCTCATAAGTCAATGGCGCGCTCACGTCAACCACGAGAGTATTCGGGATTCAATAATATAAATTGCGCAACATAAATGTGGAAAGCATGTTGCGAGTTTAAATTAAATTGAATAAAAAAGATTTGATTGTTTGGTTGTTTAGGGATTTGAAATTTAAATATTGAGCACAACCCACTACTGGCAACGCTGATCGTATTCTGGTATGAACCTAAGGCCTATCCACGTCAATATGGAAGCACTATACTCGAGTTTCGCTTTCGTTTGAGCTCGTCAGTAGTGCATATCCCTTACCGGATCCGGAAACAAGCCCCGGATCACTGGCGTGTGAAGCGGGTGTGTAACCACGCGGCACACACTGGACACGCCAAATTATCATAGCAGAATATTACAACGTTACTCATCATAGGCCAAGCTCAAGATTGCCCAATCGCCGCGACTGACGTCCGTCAATCGATGTGGACCCGAACGATCAGGACTTCTCACTGGCAAGGAACACCAGGCCTCCTAAAATCCAATGAGCAATAATCAAATTGACTATTTGGTTGTTTCGGGATTTGAAATTTAAATATTGAGCACAACCCACTACTGGCAACGCTGATCGTATTCTGGGGCTTGTTTCCGGATCCGGTCAGGGATATGCACTACTGACGAGCTCAAATGAGAGCGAAACTCGAGTACAGTGCTTCCATATTGACGTGGATAGGCCTTAGGTTCATACCAGAATACGATCAGCGTTGCCAGTAGTGGGTTGTGCTCAATATTTAAAAAAGATTTGTTAGGAAGGTCTTTGAGATTTCTAAACCTCTGTGTGCAAAATTGTTATATTACTAGCTATTAAAATGAATTCACACACACACACACACACACACACACACACACACACACACACACACACACACACACACACACACATATATATATATATATAGACAGAAACGTATTGCAGATAAGTCACACACCGAGCGTGTGAGACGTAAGATGGTGCATGATGGTGGAAATGACCACGTATTCACATGCACCTACTGTGAACGGACATTTACAGCGCAAATTGGCCTTATCAGTCACATTCGCTACCGCCATAGGTAAAAGTTATTATGTCTTTTTAAAGCACAAACTATCGTCTGTCAAGGCGGCAAGGTGCCAATGTGTGTATATATTCATATATAGATGCACACTGCAGAGTTATATATCGTATGAAGTGAATACATGAATAATACTTAAGCTGAAACAATGAGAACACATAGTCACAGGTATGTTTCGAATGTAGAACATCTGTTATTCACACGATAATATTATTATATTAAATACTACCGTGGTTATAATAGATGTTCCACATTCGAACAATACCTGTAACTATGTGTTTTCAGTGTTTCAGCTTAAGTACTATTCACTTATTAACTTATTATTAAATAATAAACTACAACCTTTTATTAACTGTACCTGCGCAGAATAGAAACACTAAAATAGTGTGACAAAATTACTAATACTGAGCTTAGGGGGAGAATTAGACATTCCAGCAAATCAAAATTTAAGGAAAAGGCACATGTGCTGGATAGTACACCCACTGAGACAACCTGATAATAGTATAACTAGATCGTCCTTTCACTGGAACCTGTATGGCAAGCAAAATAGAGGGAGTTAATAATTGTTCAAGTTATTGCATAGCTCTTCTTAACAATTTCCATCTTAACAGAATACTTATTCTTGAGAGGAATTGGGCAGTGTCGAGTAGTTCTCCTGCTCCTGGAAAATTTTAGGATGGCTAGCTTTCTTAATGAGACTCTCATTACTGGATTAATATGATTTTGATTGTCCTTTTATTGAAACTGGACAGTACAACGTGGTGTGTTTTGGGGCTTATTGATATTGTAAGATCACCTACTCACTTGTCTGATATCGTAAATACACATTTTCAGCAACTGATATAACTATTTACCGATTATCTCCCCTCCTGGAGCGTAGGATGGAGGCGAAAAAGTGATACCAATGGGGCATCGTGTCGTCTGCGTCCCCTGTCCCCTGTGTTTTGGGTACCTGGTCCAGCACGTACTGCCTGGGGGTCCGCTAGAATAAGCCTCAGCTGTGGACAATGATAATTTCTGTTAGTTTTCAGGATGTTAGTCAACTGTAATAATTGTGACATTCCTGAGATCTATCTACACTTTAGGAAAAACAAGTGGCAGACATTTCGAAGGCAGTTGGACAAAAACTACAACAAGTCTTTGCTGTGGGTATGTGAAGTGTTAGGGCCATCATATTTTGTAGGTGTCAGTGCACGAGAAATAGGTGGCCAGTTATTCTATAGTATAGCGAATGCGGAGTGCAGGAATCGACCCACCACCGACTGCATCACGTTCTAGCCATTACACCAACGTGCCCATAGAAAGGACTAGTTACCGGCAAGGTTACGTGGTCTTCACATACCATGCATATCTTGTCCAGTAACCAACCGATTACTAATACAAAATCTTTTCTGGTGATCATATTACTTCATTCTGAGACCTCTCAGGTGGAGATTTCCAATGAGAGAAACAGCGTTACCATTGGAACGGTGATCAATCAATCAATCAATCAATCAATCAATCAATCAATCAATCAATCAGGTGCCTTCTTCACAATCAAGGTCTGGCTGCAATGGATCCCAAAAACCTGTCTTTTACCTTGATTGTACATTATGTCAGACTGCTGTTCGCCCATCTCTTGATGTGATCTGCCAAGCGGTATCATTATCCCCTCTGCCGTGTGTCCACCGTGACGAGATGTAGAGGGGCTTGCGTATTTCAATTACCCCCCAAGAGCTATGCCGACGGTAGCACAGCTACTGATAGGGTCACCCATCTCGGACAGGTCAAGGGAGAGGAACCGGACTAAGAGACACGCAAACTTGCTGCCTTCTAGGTCGACTGGGGACAGTCAATGGCTAGGGAAAAGCACCCCGAAAAATGCTTGTCGAAATCGGATGTACTGAGCCACAGGCTTGACAAAGCAGTGCAACGTAACTTTATCATTTCATGATGCCACAGTTTAAAATTAATCAGTATGGTGCTTATCCCGTGAAGACCCATCAGGCGGTGATAGTGCCGGGCTCCCTGCCTCGATGGGGTCCACCCATGACTACTGGTGGTCACCTTCCCATGTGCTGTGGAGTCAAGGCGCAGAGAAGTAGGTTAAGAGCTGTTGTCCAAACACCCCGGATACTAAACATACTACAGTGGAATGCTGAAGGAGTTTCTAAAATGAAAGTCCTCTTAACACATCGTCTTCATAAAGATAGAATATATGTGGCATGCATTCAAGAGAACACACCTCAATGCCAATCGCAGATTCTCAGTCAGAGGATATCAGGCCACACATTTTGACCGCGAAGGACACAAAGGAGGAGTCCTAATACTTACAAAAAACCGTGTAGTGAAATATCTGTGGCTTCTGACAACCAAACGGAAATTATAGGTATTGATATAATGACAAAGGACGTAGTTCAGAAAGATGGGGATACCCAGATACTGACAACAGAGGAGATGAAGTGGAGGACTGGGAAATAGACTCAAATCTCCATCTACTCAACAAAGCGGACGACACACCGAGCTTCTACTCTAAAAGATGGTTTACCACTTCTACTCCAGAATTAGCTTTCTGCACAGGAGACATCCTCCACAAAATCGATCGCCATGTGCTTACTAATTAGCAGATAGTGACCACAGACCAATGAAACTTGTAATGAATATGGAGTATGTTCCACAAGAGCAAAAGCCTCTGCCTCGTTGGAATTACAAACGAGCTGATTGGAACAGATTTGCCATACTAACAGACAAATATTGTGAAAACATAAATACACGACATGGCAACATAACACAAATGGCGGAAAGTCTAAACAAAGCAATAATACAGGCGGCCACTGAGTCCTATTCCAAGAGGAGCGAGGAAAAAATTACAAAACATTCTGGACTGAAGAACTACACACTTTGGAGGACAAAGTTGAAGATGCCAGGAAGACAGCAGAGATAGAGAGAGAGAGAGAGAGAGAGAGAGAGAGAGAGAGAGAGAGAGAGAGAGAGAGAGAGAGAGAGAGAGAGAGAGAGAGAGAGAGAGAGAGAGAACAAACAACTGAAGCGAACATTTCTCTCAAAGCCATCTCTGCAAAATATAAATGAACAGTAAATCAAACAACAAGAGATTGTTGGAGGGAAAAAGCAGAAAACCTGGACTTTGACAGGGGTGGAAACAAACTATGAAAAATAGTGAAAGCCATGAACAATGAATGACCTAGAAACAAACAAATAACTATTAAACAAGGAAATGCCTTGCTAACAGGAAAAAGGGCTGCAAATGCACTAATGGAACACTATGCAAATGCAAACCACATTGATATAACTAAACAGAAGAAAGCAATCAAAGATAAACAGACACATCATAGTAATACAGAGACACCAACAGAATATATGATGGCAAATCTGAAAATGGAAGAAAGTGGAACAGGCAATGAATACATTAAAAAGGAAAATATCACCAGGAAAGGGTGGAATCACAAATGAAATGCTAATAGGACTAGGCACTAAAGCAACAAAAAAAATCAATCTACTAGAAGTCCTAAATTACAGCTGGAAGAGAGGAATAGTCCCACAGGCATAGAAGGAATCTATACTAATACCAGTCCCAATGAAAGGAAAAGACCTAGAAGAACCAAATGGCTATCAACCTATCAGTCTACTTAGCTGTGTAGGAAAATGAATTGAACGCATTATCAATGGCAGGCTAACGTGGCATCTGGAAGAAAACCAACTCTTAACACCACACCAAGCAGGATTCAGAAAGTACAGATCCACTGAATATCAAATAACCTAAATAGCTCAGGAAATAGAGGATGCCTTCCAATAGAAAAAGCACACACTAGCGGTCTGGATAGATTTAGAAAAGGCATTTGATAAAGCATGGAAGGAAGGACTGAAAGTAAAACTGCAAAAAATGCATGTTTGTGGGAAAATTTACAAATGGATCAGCCACTACCTTGAGAACAGAACTGCGAGGACAAAAGTACAAGGACAAACCAGCAAAAAGATGCTGTTGGAGCAAGGTGTCCCCCAAGGAGGAGTTCTTTCACCAACATTATTCTTAACATATATAAATGACATCACGGAAAATTTTTCCGCCATAGTACACACATCCTCATTTGCAGATGACCTAGCCATATGGACATCTGAAGAATATATTAGTACAGCTAACAGCAGAATACAGCAAGCCTTATTAGCGCTAGAGGACTGGTCAAAATCATGGTTAGTGAAGATAAGCGAGGAGAAAATACACAGTGTTCTCCCTATCAAATAAAACTCTGCACCCTAAGCTGGTATTGAATGGAAAAATATTGCGCTACGAAGAAAATCCAAACTATCTAGGAATTACCTTCGATCGTCACCTGACTTGGAAGACACAGGTTGAGAAAAATCGAACAACTAGCAAGGCAAAGAATGGCAACCATGAAAAGGCTTGCTGGTACAACGTAGGGGAGCAGATGAGAAAGTTCTCAAGAAGTTATACACTTGACGGGTGAGGCCAGTACTGGAATATGGCATCGCAGCTTGGGCAACAGCAGCTAAGTCAAACTTTAACAAAATAAGTAGAGTCCAAAATCAAGGGATGCGGATCATAACTGGAAGCCTGAAGACGACGCCTATTAATAAACTAAAAAAGATCACTTGTTTACAACCAATGCAGGATATAAGAGATAGTAAAACCCAGCAGCAAGCAGAAAAGTTTAGAAAATTGACAGACCATCTTATGTATAAAAGATTGGAAAAGGGAAGACTGAAGCGTAGAAACTTTGTAGAAACGAAAGATTAGGGCAGATCCTATACTTAACATATCAACAGTAAAACTCATTTACAATGCAGACAATTTCCCAGCTTGGAGACAGTAGCAACTTCCTGGGATGATAGGAAACATTCCTGGTATTGAAAAGAACACGCAGAATGAAACCGAAAGAAGAAAAATAACCATAAACTGCATAAACGAAGATTACCCAAGTAGCAATTGGACCCATGCATATACAGATGGATCAGCCAAAAAGTCAATAGAACATGGAGGAGGAGGAATTCTTTTAAATTTAAACCATGGAGTGAAAAAATAATCACAGTCAGTGGAAACTTTAAACTTTTCAAGCAACTTCAAAGCAGAGGTAAATGCTTTCAAAACTGCATCAGAAATGCTCTTTATGGAGGAAAATAAAGAGAAGAAAATAGCTATCTTCACAGATGCATAGTCAGCTGTCTCAATACTGAAGAGCAAAAACAGCACTTATCTAGTTGACCTAAGAGCAGCACACTATGGTCTATGCCAGAAATCCAAAAATGTTGTAAAATAGTGGATCCCATCACATTGCAGTATACATGGAAATGAAGAGGCTGACATTATACATGGAAATGAATAGGCTGACATCATACCTGGAAATGAAGAGGCTGACAGACTAGCAAAAGAAAGCGGACGACTACCACAGCCTGACATAGCCATAACCTATCATGAGGCAATGAGGTTTATAAAAAGCACTTATAGAACCAAATGGGAATCAGAGCAGCCAGGCCACCAGAAGGATGATGTATATTACAAACTCGACCGAAGAGAACAAGTAGCAATCTTCAGACTCCGCACAGGAAATACCACTTGTTCAATAAACTAAAGATAGGAGATACCGATGAATGTAATTGTGGAACTAGTAAAATGACAGTTAAACATTTGCTGCAGGAGTGCTCAGTATATGCAGAACAGAGAAAGATATTTTGGCCCACACTTGCTTCATTTGAGGACAAGCTCTATGGAGATATCAACATGCTCAAGTTGACTGCAGCTTACTTTAATTAACTACATTCAGATTGACATCTGAAGGGTGCATGAAGAAGTATTTAGACTGCCACACTTCATACCACAAGTATGTCGGTTACAAAAGCGTCCCAGAGGCATGAAATGGAATATTGCTTGGCTAGCAAATCCATTACGTGGACAGTCCTAATCAAAAGCTCATTGTGAATTGTGTGGGCGTCATCAAAGATGAAAAAAGCGCCCCAATGGCACGAAATGGAATATTGCTTGGATGGCAAATCCATTACCTGGAAAGTTCGAATCGAAGGCTGTGTGGATGTCATCTGCAGACTGCATTCTTCTGGTTTTCGGAGGAACAGCCTATGGTGAACGGGAGGCCCAATATACGGAAGTGAGGCTAAGCAGCCATGTGCAGAACAAGACGATTCCTAGGGTGAGCTCTGTACCAGAACGCTATGTGTCGGCTCTGAAATTATGGAAGCCTCTTCGGTTGGCGGGGAATGCCCATGGTCTGCCCCTGCCTTCCCTTGAGGGCTAACCGGGATGTCTTTGGCTGTTCTAAATGGGCCAGTTGGGATGGGGGATAACACCACAACAGTGAGAGTCAAACGTCCTAAGAAACCCCCGGGCAGGTTAACCCGGTCAACAAATGCCCACAGTAGTCGGATGTGTCGGCCTAACGGCGCAAGAGCGCAGCTCTGCTGTAAACAGGCACAACGCAATCACGTCCGAAAGACGTCCGTATTCTTCTATCATTGGCACAAGTTGGAAACTAGGGGAGTTGTCGGACAGCGTGAAAAGTCATCATCGAATGCCTCGGTTTGCGCAATCAAGGATAGTGCAATACCCACCATAAGCACCGTAATGTTCCAAGTAAGGCCACGGATACGATCATGTTCTCCCACAATTGATAGTTAAACACATATGTATTGTTTGGGTCTCATAGAAGTAGACGGCATCAGTACCGCAGGATTGGGTACACAGCTATCTCATCCCTCTCCCAAAACCATTCAAGGATCATTCAAAGCTTAGCGGCTTTAGGATCATCATTCTTCAAAATACATTTGGGAAGGTCTTACAGGAGATAGTCGCTGTCAAACTGCAAGAGTTTTTGGAATGGGGGAAGCTTCTTCCAAGAGGCCTGGGAAGCTACAGGCTAGGAAAAGATACCTGGTCAAATGCAGCCACTTTTGCCTTTGACATTTATGAGGGATTCCCAGAGTAGACAGGAAACGATGGTGGCAGCGCTTGATCTCGAGGATGCGTACAATAGAGTTCGCTATGATATTTTGATGACCGCACTGATGGAGAAGGGGGTCAATCCCTGGTTGGTGAACCGGATAGCAACCGCCCTGCATTCTCGTCGGGTTGCTCTCCGTCTGGGTGCATGGACCTCAGAACCACATATTTTAACCCCGGGACTGCCACAGGGATCTGCAATCTCAACGGTTCTCTTTAACGTGTATACGAGCAAGATTGCAAACCTAGAAGCACCAGGGGTTGGAAGGAATACTAACATTTGCAGATGATATTCTTGCGTATAGGCAGGGGAGAGATAGGGAGCAAACAGCCCAGGAGCTACAGGCGACAGTAGAGAAAGTGATTGATTGGTGCACTGAAATGAGTGCTGTCATCCACCCGGAAAGGCGGCTGTTTTGTGGTTCTCTCTGGACAACAGAATTGTGAGTGCTGATGTTCCAAGCCTCACGATAGATGGTAGAAGCGTCCACAGAGAGAACAAACTGAAATATCTGGGAAACACATTTGACAGGAGTCTGTCCTTCAAGGACCACGTGGAGACGGTTGTGACAAGATCTCAAAAGGGACTCAAGTGCACTTAAAACTATGTCTGCAATGGACACAAAGCAGAGAATGCTCATCACACTATACCAGCACTCGATCCTCTCAGTGATTGATTATGGACTAGGACTGCTCACTGTCTCAAAGAGTCAGCTGGTGAAATTAGAGCGCATACAGAACGAAGCTATGCGGGTCATTCTGGGATGCACCAGAGACACCCCAGTAGTGTGTATGCATTACATCCTTGGTCTGTCGACTGTTGCTGGTAGGCACAAGGTAATGCAGGCGAATGCGTATCTCAGAGTAGCTGCAGACACAGATCACCCGTTGCATGAGGCGCTGGACGCAGTTAAGGGTCGGATACTGATAAGAGGGAAATCATGGATGGCTCAGGCGGAGGATACGATCGGACAGGTGTGCATCTTGGAGAACATTAGGCGAGGAGAGGAGTGGATCAGAATGCCAGCGGAGCAGTCTGACTTGTGCAGAGTTATAATCACATTGAGCCGGGAGTGCAGGGAAATCTATTGCGGATATGAATATATTTGGATGTTTCAGTAAGGGTGTTAGTTGATATGTAAGTGCATTAGCTTTTTGACATCTGATTTCGATTTCTCTGTCCATTCTGCCATCTTCTGTGATCATACTTCCAAGATATTTGAATTCTTTAACTTGTTTCAGAGTTGTGCTATTTATCTGTATACTTAGTGGACCAGGGGATCTGCTAACCTGCATTACTTCGGTTTTGGTTGTGTTTATACGCATATTGTATCTGCTGCATATTGAACTCAGAATTAGTAATATGATTTTGTAGTCTGTCCTCATCGTTGTAAAACAGGCACTGATCGTCTGCAAATAGAAGTTCATTCATTCCATGTGAATCAGTTGTTTCATCTGGAGTAAAGAGTTCTAAAGTTTCTGAATCTGTTCTGTAAGGCATGCTTCTTTGGATATTCTGTCCATGTAAATATTAAATAGCAGAGGAGAGAGCACAAATCCCTGTCTCACTCCTGTATTGACTGTGAACATATCTGATATACCTTCTTGTGGTACATGGCTATGATGTTTTCTAGCAGTTGCCCTTTTATCCCATAGTCTTCAAGGATGGTCCATAATCTGTATCTGTCTACTCTATCGAAAGCCTTCTCCTAATCTACAAACACAATATTCTGCTGGTAACTTTATTCGATAGATTTTTTCACATATTTGTCTAAGTGTAATTAGTGCATTAGTGCAACTTTTACCTTTCCGAAAACCGAATTATACTTTGCTTAACTGTTGTTAAACTATGGATGTAGCCCTTTGTTCCAATAGCTTTACATACATTTTCCTTATATGGCTCAGGAGTGATATACTTCTGTATGTTTCGCACTCTCGCATATTGCCTTTCTTTTTCCATAATGGTACTATTATTGCCTCTTGCCAATCATCTGGGACTTTTCTTTCTTCCCATGCTACATTACAACGTCTTGTTAACTATTTAAGTCCCTTTCCCCACAGGCTTGAATAGCTTCAGTGGTTATTCCATCTGAACCTGGTGATTTGTTTTTAGGACTTTCTAATAAGCATCAATGAAGGTTAAAAAAGACAATGCACATTTCCACCTGACGATACCTGACTAACATTGCAACATGTACACAACGACAACAACAGCATTATCAACAACAACAGCAAGAACAGCAATAGCAGCAGCAACAACAACAACATCAACACCACCACTACTAACAATAACATCAACAGCATTATCAACAACAACTATTACTACTCATACAGTATTATTACTGTTTTGCATACAATTACTACTACTACTACTACTACTACTGCTACTACTACTACTACTACTACTACTACTACTACTACTACTACTACTACTACTACTACTACTACTACTACTACTACTAATCGCAAGATCTGTGCGTCATTTAACAGGAACTCGACAACGCCAAGGATTACTGTTTTCATTTAAATGTTGCATATCCCTTACAGGCGTTGCAGTCAACAAGAGCATTTTTCAGCTACTCTTGATGTACTAGGTAAGTTTTACGTTCAATAGTTTGCTATTGCTTTCTGAACGACCGGCTCACATACCCCCGCAAGTTACAAGCGCGGCGCGAACCGCTGCCGATTCTCGCAGCTGATGTTTTCCCCACGTGGATATACGGGATTACGAACAATGTCGTTAACACTTTGACCAGGGAGACCAGTCAGGATTTATGTAACATGGTGTATATAAGGGAATTATTAGCGCACTAGCAGGGAACTTAAAGGGAGCATGAGCGTTTGTGAAAGGTTACGTGGTGTGTGATGTAACTGTGTTGAATTGCACATCGGTTTCCGTTTGTTCCGTTGCCTGGATTAACATCTGATTTAGAGTGCACACACAAATAATTGCATTCCTGGAGTATATGTATATATGAGGATGCGATGGTCATAAAGAGGAGGCGGGGACTAGTTGGTGGTGCAACTATCTCTATAAAATACCTCAAAACTATGTGACGTGGCCGTTGGCGCATAAGAGATCTTTTATATAGCCTCTTCCCCCTGCTGTGTTTCTGCATCTGTCTTATTAGACAAAGACTAGTGGAGTCAAACCATACACAAACTGGCGAAAGGCAAGGGGAAACCACGATTTTATGTATCTCTTGTTAATCATATTATATACCTGCAATGCGACGTAGGCCGGTCTCCATGGCCTAGGATTTTAACGTCATCCTCCGTAATCCGCATATTCTCGTGAGTAACGTAACCTGAGCGAGAATCGGTTGCTGATCTCGCCGCGTTTATAACTTACGGGGTATGTGAGCCGGTCGCTCAGAAAGAATTGGCAAACTACTGAGCGTAATCTTGCCTAGTATATCAACAGCAGCTGAATAATGCTGGTGTTGAATGCAACGTCCTGTAAGGGATATGCAACATTTAAAAAAAATATGACGTAGGTATATGATGCTACACTAGACAAAGGACTCTTTCGAACATGTTCTTTCGTTATGCCTATCTGCCTCTGCATACTGGAGAATGAAGCTCTAAAACATTATTTATAAACCCCAAATCTGGGAAGGTTAACCCGATCAACACATGCTTGAAGAAGGCGAATGTGGCGGGTTAAATGTGTAAAGATCGCTGCTCTGCTGTGAACAAGCATAACGCAATTACGCCCAAAACAAACATTTTGGACGAACGAAAAACAACGAAGAAGAAATCCCAAATAGTAACGACTGTCAAGCCAGCCTGTTACAACAGTGATACATTAACATCACTTAGGATTAGTCACTGTTCTGTAACACAAGCGGTTATTGCATACACTAGCTCTTCCACAACAAGCGCGCGTTATTTTCTTAGTGTAGTAAATTATCCGCCGGTCTCTCCTGCCGAGGGGTTACAACACTTTCTCCGTAATCCCGTTTATCATGCAGAGTCTCGTAGCGGGCTAGAGCTGGAAGCGGTTCGACCCCCGCTGGTGACTTGCGGGATAACTGAGCCGGCCGCTCAGAAAGCAATGGCAAACTACTGAGCGTAATCTTGCCAAGAAATCAGCAGACAGCTGAAAGATGCTGCTGTTGACAGCGATGTCCTGTAAAGGATATGCGAATTTAAAAAAAAAAAAAAGTAAATTATCCACAATAACCATCATTACGCTGCTATATATACTTCAATGACCGTAATCACAATTACAATATTATACGTGTGCTCATATCGTACATAGTAAAGAACGAAATGGACCGTTTTGCACGCCTTTAGGCATATTAGAAATATGTTGATATCTTCATGTGTGTATAGAACAATGCGTAATGAGACAAATATCTCTAGCCAAATTTACTTCCCGTGCGATTTACTGGTATCAATTTATGTTAGGTCGACGAGTTCACCCAAGTCATTGAGATCGCGACGGTGTGATTTTGAACCCATGGACAAGTATGCCAGCCACGGCGCCCCACATGGTATATAGATCAGAGTTGTTACAGACACAAACACTTTGAACACAATATGAATTAACATCTTCACAAGCAAGTTAAAACAACGTATTGATGATTTATGTCTGTGTCGGCGTCTGTGACTTGCGGATTAGTGAATGCAGTTTCACATGTCGCCCAATAAATCGGGTCGATGGTTCAAAATTAGCAGCAGGCGATACGAGAGCAGATCGCTTTGCGTTGATTTCAATGGTATGAGAGTCGACTGTTCGGAAAGCAATCGCAAACAACTGACCGTAAAAAAAATTACCAAGTGACTCAACTAAGGGCCAATGAATGCCGGGCTTGATTGCAAAGTTTTTACGAAGGGACGCAAGTACATTTTTATTCGCGTTAACTTCTACTAATACCAAATTACATTAACATAGGACTATTTTTTTTAACAATCGCTATGAACTCAAGTGTAGTCCATATATGTGATACTACTTCTAGTGCAGCGATAGATTTGATCAGAAATCAGCAAGGTAAATGGTTTGGCCATATAACTAGATTACTAACCAACAGTATACTTCAACAAGCAATGATTTACAGACAGACGGAAGCAGAGGAAGAGGCCGGCCATGTAAACTATGGATAGAGGGAATTACAGAGACCATGGGAACCTCAATATATAAAGCCCATACACGGGCACTCTCCCGCTGTTTATGCTTCACCTCGACACCGCAAGGTACAAGAGGAACTTGATGAGAATAAGAGGACTTCTAGTGCACTGGACTGAATTTTGCGCGTGGATTAGCTTTCCCTGTTACTAATGTCCCTCGGCATCATGCAAACCCACTACGACTTCAGAGGTACATCTCCAAGTCAAGGACGTGAAAGTTAACATTTTAGTCCAACTGACCCGTGTAGCTGTTGAACACGCTAGCTCAGCATCAGCACGGGCGATCCTATCCATTAAGCTACGCTGACCTTGACCTTTATGTTAGGTCGACGAGTTCACCCATGTCATTGAGATGACAGATTCACATCGTCTCGTTTTTCATTTGGTAGAAGTTAACGCGAAAAAAAAGTAATTTACTTGTATCTTTTCGTAAAAGAACTTTGTCATCAATCCCGGCATTCATTGGCCCTTAGTTGAGTCACTTGAAAATTTTTTACGGTCAATTGTTTGACCTATATATATATATATATATATATATATATATATATATATATATATATATATATATATATATATATATATATATATATATATATATATATTTTTAAAGCGACCTTGACCTGGGAACATAGTCCCCGGTGCTTGTAATAGAATCAGAAATGGACCAGTGTTGAAATATTCAAATATAGCGGAGTACAAATCAATTTGAGAGCATCCTGGTTTTCCCTCGCTCGCTTTGTACTCAAGCGTAGTCAATTCACGTGCTACTACTTTTAATAGCTCTGGACTAAGTTCAACGAGTGGATTAGCTTTCCCTATTACCAGTATTCCTCGCCATCAAGTGAACCCACTCTGACTTCTGAGGTACTTTTAATTTACGTTCACACATTATGGACGAGAAGTCAACACTTTAGTCCAACTGACCAGTTAAGAGGTTGAACCAGCTACCTCGGCATCAGTACACCGGATGTGTGATGAGTATTGATTGCAGACATCGAGCAGGATCGGCAACATCTAGTAGATACGGTTATTGTACAGCGTGAACAACTAGGGTCAGAATTAAAGTGTATGAAAACTGTGGTTATGGTCGTCTCTAAGAAGAAAGAAATAACACAATGTAATGTGCGGGTAAATGGGAATATCCTTAAACAAGCTAATCGATACAATAATCTCGGAACAGTCATAACATCTTATGTGATATGCTTTGAATATTTTAGAATACAAATTTCCATGGCAAAGGCATGTTTATAGCTGTACCAAAGAAACCAGAACGGGCGCGTTATCGTAGTTGACAAGGAGCTATGCTGATAAAGTCATGAGCTCGGCTTGGCCGAGGGTGCCACTCCATTGTTGGTGGTCTCGATAATTTCGGCACTTACACTTCATAAACTGCGCTAAAGTTGGTGACAATATGAAACACGAAGACAAGCTATAACTGAATAATAATCAGACGTTCGCGGCAAAGATATACAAACAATAACAAACATATACTGGTAGCAAACAGCAGCTTTAATAATCAACATTCATGTGTAAACACTTCAGTACACAAAGAAACGTGTCATACGAGGACATTTACTGTCCCTTGATTTGATTTTCTTATACAGTGAGCATATAATGAGAAGGGATCCGCGTTGGCATAATGGCTAGACTCTCGCCTTCCGGTGGCCGTTGGTTCGAATTTGCTCCGAGGCGGATTTGTAAAATTGACCCCGGCTTCCAAATCGATCCAGTCGAAAATGGGTACCAGGAAATGTCATGGGAAGACAAGGTTACCGGCGTGATACTGACCACAACACCCACCGAGTGTCAATTGGTCTATAACAATATGGATCTAACACCATAAACCCAATGCGCCATAAGGTGTGTGGAAGGATCCTTTATCTACTCTACTGTATCATGAGATACACAGAAATATGGTAGAGTTCGCATTCCGCGGTCATAATATAAATGACCTACATTATGCTGATGACACCGTCTGTTAGCAACAATTCAGAAGGAACTATACGAAATTATAGATACAACTGGTAGCAAAAAGTGAAAAATTGGGCATCAGCTTGAATAATATGAAGACAGAAGTAATTGTATTATCAAAGAACCAGATCGTGCCAAATTGAATAATTGAAGATAATGGTATTACTTTGGAGCAATACTGAATTTCAGACGAAAAAAGCGTCCCAGAGGCATAAAATGGGATACTGCTTGGCTAGCAAATCCAAATCCGGAAAATCCGAATCAAAATCTCATTGTGTGGACGTCATCAAAGGTAGAAAATGTGTCCAGGTGGCACGAAATGGAATATTGCTTGGGTAGCAAATCCATTATATGGAAAGTCCGAATCGAAAGCTCGTTGTGTCGGCGTCATCAAAGGTGGAAAAAGTGTCCTAGTGGCACGAAAAGGAATATAGCTTGGATAGCAAATCCATTACGTCGAAAGTCAGAATCGAAAGCTCACTAGGTGGATATCATCGGTAGACCGCATTCTTCTGGTTTCCGGAAGAACAGCCTATGGTGAACGGAAGGCACAATATACGGAAGTGATGCTAAGCAGCCATGTGCAGGACGTGACGATTCCTTGGGTGAGCCCAATACCAGAGCGCTATGTGTCGGCTCTGCAATTATGGCAGCCTCATTGGATGACGGGGAATGCCCATGGTCTGCCCCTGCCTTCCCTTTATGACTGACCGGGATCTCTTCGGCTGTTCTAAAAGGGCCAGCCGGGATGGGGGATAACACCACAACAGTGAGAGTCAAACGTCCTATTTCATCCCAGCATCAGACTCACCTCCACTATTTCTTCGTTGGTTAACAATTTCATAGATCTAGCAGTTTCTTTAGGTTCCGCGGGTCTATGCACGGCTGTTTATTATAAACCAACTGACTCCCACGCATTCCTTCTCTATACCTTATCTCATCTTCCCTCTTGTAAGGGCTCTCTCTATTCCTTTCTCCCAACTGTTACGTCTCCGACGGCTTTGTCAGGATAATAACGACTTCCGTCAAAAAGCCCACGAAATATTGGATTTCTTCCACTTTCGTGGCTATCCTGAGAATGTTCTGACTACAGCTCTTCACCACTGCCAGTCTATCAGTCGTACCGAGGCTCTCTCCTCCAGGCTGAACCCATGAATAATAGACATATCCTTTCACTACCATCCCCATAATATTGCTGCCAAGAATATTCTCATGAGGCATCTATCTATTCTCAGGCAGACCCTGTCACCCGCAATGTATTCTCAGACACCCCCCCCCCCCCCCCCCTCCGTGGCGTAGGGCGGGATAGTACTCTCAGGGATGTGCTGGTCCACAGCACTCTACCCCAATCTCACCAGTTTGTACCTGGCACGGTGGCTTGTCTTCGATCTCGTTGTAAGACCTGACACAAATCCCAGAGTCTTGCATTCCCTAAGACCACCTTCCACATCCGTGAGAGTTTCTCATGTACGAGTCGCATCGTTATCTATGCTATCATCTGCACACATTGTGACTTGAGATATATTGGACAAATACGTCTACGTCTTGCTGACAGATTTAGGCAACACCTCTCTGATATCAACAGTGGTACTCAGAAGCCGGTATTCATGCACTTCAACAGTTCTGACCACTGTGGCGTGGCCGACATACAGGTCACGGTGATCAAATCGTGCGCATCTTACGAAAGCGATCGTAAGACATTGAAAACCGTCTAATCTTCCAGTTGGGTTCATTCTCCTCTCAAGGCCTCAATGTCCAACACAGTTTTATTTAACTTCCACACCCCCACCCTTCCCATCCCCGCAGTTGTATAGTCCACTATACCAGTTAGTTGCATGTCCTTCACAGGAAGTCGCAGTCAACCCCAGTATTATTTTTGCTGTTTGTGATTTCTTGGCAAGTTTGCGTTCAGTGGTCTGTCATCGCTTTCTGTGCGATAGGCACTCATACTATTTTATGAGAGCCAACGATGCGTGGTCTACATTCATATCGCCCGCGGCTGTGTTTAGAGCACGGAATGCGGAATTGCGAACTGCGTCCGCGACATCGCCACAGAGCTTGTTCTAGTGCTCTACTAATCCCAATTTCACCTTTTGCTCACATGGGCGCCCCCCCCCCCCCCCTCCCCCTATCCACCTAGCGGGTGTCCTCTACCGGGCGGCTTAGCTAATCCTTGAGCTTCTGGCGTTACTGACCGTTAGTCGTTTGACCACCTAAACCACACATTCGGTTAATTCAATCCACTTACAGACGCTCAAGGCGTATTCAGCTAAGTAACCTTAATATTTTCTTGTAGTTTTTTTTTTTTTTTTTTGGGGGGGGGGGGGGGGGTAGTTGTGTGTCCGTCAGTATGTGTTTGTTCTGTGTTGACGAAGGCTTTAGCAGCAACATCCACTGTGTTTCTTGTGATCGTGTTCTAAAAAAGCTCACAATCTACTTCTCGGTTTTTGGTGATTCATTCATTACGAAACCCCCGAGAAGGTTAACCCGGTCAACAAATTGCCGCAGAAGTCGGATGTGTCGGCCTAACGGTGCAAGAACACAGCGCTACTGTAAACAGGCGCAACGCAATCACGTCCGAAAATAACTCTCTGGATGAAGAAGAAGAAGAAGAAGAAGAAGAAGAAGAAGAAGAAGAAGAAGAAGAAGAAGAAGAAGAAGAAGAAGAAGAAGAAGAAGAAGAAGAAGAAGAAGAAGAGTAAATAAATATATGGGTATTTCTTGGCGTGAAGTAAACAGCGTGATGTAATGGACTCAGACAGAACGATGTAATCGTTTGAAACAGACAGATTGATGTAAACAAAATAGGGTTAAAGCTTGGTTTCAAACAAACAGTATCATAGGAACTTCAAAGCGCTTGAAATGTAGTGTTATCTTTCTGATGAATAGAGTGAACTAGACTTTAGAAAAAAAAAAAAAAAGGAAAGATCAACTTAAGAAGTTTTTGAGTTCTGTCGAAGTGTGAGACATGACGGTACACAAATAGAAATACCAGAGGGTATAATTCCGGAGATGAGAAACGGAGACTGTTCCAGGAAACAACATTATCACGCACGCATGCGTGCTGAACATTGATGTTCAAACTTAGTTGAGCCTGACGAGAATTCCTGGGAATTAAGGACAGCAAAGGACAGTAGAGTGAACAGATGACATCTACACCAGGTTTCGACTTACTGTCCAGATGATTATGATGAATTAAAAGACAAATACCATCAAGCTGATAAAATTACATTCATTCTGACTCTGTTTACATACTGATACCGTCGATAAATGTGTGCTTATAGTGATATACTTTTTCTGTTTGCTATTAAGCCTATCTATTATTTGCAGTACCAATAAATACAAATTTTGTCCTGTGCACCAACAGCATCATGTGGCATGTCAATCAACGTGTGTGGTTATGGTTCGACATCACACGTGATCACCAACATCTTGGAACAGTTCTTGTTCCCGATACTTGCTCTATGCCCAGGCCATCCAGGATTTATCTCTCTGCCTTCCTCATGCTCTTTTCCTATCACATTTGCTAGTTGTCACTAAGCTAATGTCTTAACGTGACCAAAAATCCTGATTGTTTACGGCAAATTGCACTAATCAGCTTACGGTTTCCATTTGTTTCATGTAGAACTTTCTCATTCCCTTTCCCGTTTGTCCGTGATATTCATTGCATTGTCCTTATAAACTACTTTTCCTCTGTCATTAGATGTTTCTCAGTTTGTCTTCATATTGATAAATGGCTAGTGACATATAGGATCGCATGATTTTCTGTTGTCGGTAGTGTTGACACCTGAACACCGTAACCTGCTTGGCAATTGTAGAGTTAGTATTGGGAGATACTACGGGGGTACATTGTATACAGTATGATTTGTGGCGAAGGGCCTATGAATGCACTTCGCAAGCCTGCATACCGCTTTCGAAGCACAGGTTTGGGCCATTTGGAAGCAGATCGCCTTGCAATGGTTTCCATACAATGGTATGAGTGCTGGTGGTTCAGAAAGCAATGACAAACCACTGAGCGTAAACTTGCCAAGAAATCACAAACAGCCCAATCTGCTGGGGTTTACTTCTACGTCCCGTAAAGGGTATGCAACTAACTTAACATTTTATCTGACACATGGATGACTATTAGACAAACTAATCATCCGAATGGTCTGGCTGCATGACCTAATAGGAGAACAATCAAAGATCCTGGTGGTTGTGTGAATACTCGACAACGTTGTTTACGATCATCTTCTTAATGACGATGGCAATAATGATAACGATGTTAATGACTAATGAGTCAACAATTGGATTTGTGCGTCATTTTAGATCAGCTATGTAAGATGCACAAGAAATAGCAACATATATTGCTAAAGTCGGTAACGAATAAACTATAACCCATGTCAACGAAATAAATCACCCTTTTACACGCCTTGAGGTATATTAGGTATAGGGGGTAGTTTGAATGACTGTGCAGTGTTTGAAAATATTGCCAGTCCAAGTTTTGTATTCACCCTCTGTAAAATTCATGAAACATAATTGGTAAATACAAAACTTGGACCAGCAATATTTTCAAACACTGCACAGTCATTAAAAATACACCCTGTATATGGGAGAGATGGAGCGGGACTAGACCCAACTATCTATAGACCAACCGGCAGGGACTCAATGGATGACGTTGTTTAAGGTCATGTCGGTAGCTTTTACTTTCCAGGACATTTCCTGGTACCCATTTTAAGCAGGGTCAATCTGCGCGCGCAGGTCAAATTAAAAATAAGTCCGCCTTCGAACACACTGCTACCAGGCAGGCAGGCAGGCGGGCAAGCCAAGGTGTTATTGCTGCTACACATAACTCGTGAAAACATATACAATATATAGAAGAAGGGCATATTTGATGAGAATAAATGTCAAGCTGCTGAACAAGTGCATGGGGGTGCAATCATCAGAGCAATAACAACGCCACGATTTTCCTTGGAAGTTGCTATTGATTCGTAGTAAAATCAACATCAAATGTGAATGAGCGGTTTGGCAGGAACACAAGAAAACAGTAACAGTGACTTTAACTCATTCAGTTCTTAGCGTCCTGTAAAAATGCCGGGAAATAGTTTAATTGCCTGGTTTCCTGTGTTATTTGCATCAGGATGGAATCTTCGCGGCGAAGTAGTTAAGCCGACAGTCTCGTGTTCCGAAGGTTGTGGGTTCGATTCGGACCACGTCGTTCGGTTAACGAGCGCAATTTATTTATTTATTTATTTATTTATTTATTTATTTATTTATTTTGGAGACTGCTGAGTGTCGTCGTCTCATCTCATCTCATCTCATCATGTTCCTCTTGTACCTTGCGGTGTCGAGGTGAAGTATAAACTTCGTGAGAATGCCCGATTATGGGCTTCATATATCGATATTCCCATGGATTCTGCTATTCCCTTCGTCCAACGTTTACGTGGTCGGCCTCTTCCTCTGATTCCATCTGGTCTGTACATCATTGCTTGTTGTGGTATGCTGTTGACTGGTCGTATATAAAACAAATTATATATATATATATATATATATATATATATATATATATATATATATATATATATATATATATATATATATATTTATATATATATATATATATATATATATATATATATATATATATATATATATATATATATATATATATATATATATATATACCAGGACACGCGGATGTAACAGGAAACAAACAAGCAGATAAGCTATTGTGGATTATACATTACATATTGGCACCTTTCCGTCTTGACAGACAATAGTTTGTTACATTGTGCTTCAAAAAGGCATAAAACTACAACCCATGGCAGTAGTGAATATGACTGATAAGGCCAATTCGCGTTGTAAATTTTCGTCCACAGAGGATGCATGTGAACACATGGTCATTTCCACCATCATGCACCATATTACGTCTCGCACGCTCGGTGTGTGACTTATCTGTAATAATATATTTGCCCTCCATGCAACACGTTCAGCGGCGACTTGCTCCCAATGTGCATTATCAATGCCTGTATCAATTATGTCCCGCTTACACACATCTTTGTATCGTAGTAGAGGCCGACCCTGAGATCTCTTACCCATCTGTAATTCACCAAAAAAGATGTCTTTTGGTATTCTACCATCATCCATCATCCTAACGTGTCCTATCCATCTAAGCCTACGAAGGCTGAGCATGGAACAAACCGTCACACAACCTGATCTTTCCAATACTTCAGTATTTGTGATTTTGTCTTGCCACTTAATACCATGTATTCTTTGCAGAAACTGCATATGAAAGCTGTTTAAACGTTTCTCTTGAAAGCCGGGAGTGCAGGGAGTGGCCAGCAGGGGCCACAGAAGTGGAAATCCAGCAACTAATTCAGGACAATGCTCATTCGGGTGATGTGATTATCTATACAGATGGTTCGGTGTCAAGAGGTGAGAGAAGTGGCTGGGGGTTCATAGCCAAAGCTAATGGTCGACGTTTGGTGCAGGAGAGCCTGGCATATGATACCACAACATCCAGCTTAGGAATTGAGGTGGAGGCAGTCACTGCGGCTCTCCGCTGGATGGAGAATACGACACATACGCACATCGTGATTGAAAGCATGCTGACGAGGGTGAGGACGGGCAGGCTTCGTGCGGAGTGGCTTGCTTCGTTTCGGAGGTCATGGGTGACAAGCATCGCCTAGATCTTTTCTCTGGGGCATGCCGGTGTGCTGGGAAATGAACAGGCGGACAGATTGGCTGGCTCTGCAGAACTTGGTGGAGTATTGATACATGGCAAGGCAGACGTGGCTGCGGCCTTGTGGGAGCACGTGTACACCTCGGAGGAGCAAATGGATTACCATGGTATGGCAAGAATGAGACAGCGAGGAGTGACGAGGGGATCTGGCCGACGCTCAACGCTTAGAGGAAAGGCGAGGCGGACATATAATCAGATTGCTACTGGTACTATTGGTGTTGGAACTCTTCGCTGGCTGCTGAGGATGGGAACGGAGCGCTTATGGGAATGCCCCGAATGCTGTGATGTCGATTCCTAAATCAATCAATCAATCAATCAATCAATCAATCAATCTTGATGTGAGTAAGTTGACCAGGCTTCACTGTCATAAAGAAGAGTACTAAGGACACAGACTTGATAGACAAGGACTTTTGTTTTGGCAGTAAGCTTCCTGTTCTCCCAGACTCTTTTCCTTAACCTGTTCATCGTTGTTGCTGCCTTACCCATTCTGATGTTGATTTCCTGATGTAGGGATAATTTGCTATTTACCACTGATCCTAGACATATAAAGTGGTCTACTATCTCCAGTTCGGCGTCGTCAATAAAGTTTGATGGTACCCCATGGGCACCTTGTGACATAATCTGTTTTTTCTATTATATTTGCTATTTGTTAAACTAAATTCAGAACTGGCATCGGAGAATGCAGATAGTAGACGTTGTAATTCTTCCTCATCGTGGGTCGTAATTGCAGCATCGTCTGCAAAATGCATCTTTCTGATTAGTACCCTCCTAACTTTGGTCTTGGCCTTCAATCTCTGAACATTTTAGAGTCCACCATCTGAGCGTGAGTGAATGTATATACCACCATCCTGATCACATTGATGTTGGACAACAAGATGTATTCATCCGACATACAGGACTTCACGCTGGAGTTCACAGCCAGCGAACACAAGCAAACAAGCAAGCAAGCAGTACAAAAGGCATATTTCTGTGGAAGGGGAAAATATATTGGAAAGAGGATGGAAGCTAGTAAACAACCTTGTTTAACTCCACTCTTGATTTCAAACTCTTCTGAAGTGCACCATCAAACTTCATTATACCCTTCATGCCTGTGTGGAACGATTCCACAATAGACAGAAGAGTTGGTGGGCAACCAATCTTCTTTAGTGCCTTGAATAGACCCTCGCGACTGACTAAATCAAATGCCTTTGTGGGGTCGATGAAGGCAATAAACAGTGGTTGATTCAGTTCACTGCATTTTTCTTGCATTTGTCTCAATGAGAATATCATATATTGGGGAGTGGACGGGTAATAAACCTAGCTGACTTCCCGAACACCCTCAGGGAGGCCGCAAGAGTAAATGGATATGGTTTTCCTAATTTGACCAGAGCATAAGAACATCAAGTCAAATGGAGTTAAGCTAAGCTAGCGCGCCATGTAGGATGCCAAATAAGGCTAATCAACCTACGCAGAGCCGGTTGAGTCAGTTGCTATACACTGATTGAGATACTAAATAGCGAGTCTGAATAGTTATGGACCACTAGTTTGATGTGCACTGAAGATGATCCGTTAACCAACCATCAAGCCAGCCAGCGTGCAAACCAACCAAGCAACCAACCAGCCAACCAACCAATCAACCAACCACCCACTCATCCACCCACCCACCCAACCAACCAGCCAACTAACCAACCAACCAACCAGCTAGCCAGCCAGACAACCAACCAACCAACCAACCAACTAACTAACTAACTAACTAACTAACTAACTAACTAACTATAACAACCATATACAAACTAAACATGTATGCGAAATGTTAAAAAATCGCTACTATATGACTAATTAACTAATTATGATTATATTAATCGTAATAAGAATAAGTAAACTATACAATGGAGCAAGATGCGATTGAAAGTTTCTTTGGTTTGCTGTGTAACTATGTTCTACAACTGAGTATGCTGTGTATCTATCCTAGGCTTGAGGATACGTATGTTTAGGCGTTTCTTATGTCTTGCATTATATTTAAACAAAGACCAAATATAATTTTGAGCACTTTTAGATATGATTCTATACATTATTAACTGCTTAGTGAAAAGCAAGAGTTTAAGGAGTGGAAATAGCTTAAGACGTTTATATAGATTATAAATGCTCTATTCTAGATAGTTAAATAACATTCCAGCTTTAAATTAATGTTGAAGACATTCTCACTTAGTGAAGAAAAGACACTGACCAACCCATCTCGTAATTCCCAAACATATTTCACGTGTTGCTAATCCCATCAGTTCATATCTTTACTGTAACACCCAAGTTGCGATGACCCCAGAGTGCAAAAGAAACGTGATAGAGAAAACTGATATTGTGAGCTTACGTTTAAAACATCAGCCTAGTACGCACTTACTCTTGTACGTCTAACATACTAGCCTAGAATGCACTTACTCTTGTACGTCTAACATACTAGCCTAGAATGCACTTACCCCTGTAAATCAAGGCTTGGATTCCGAGTCCCATTACGAGCAGAGCTAGTCCAGGCATCGTTGGTTGTTGTGTGTGCCCGTCACGATGTTGGAAAGCGGTCGGTGCTTCCTCTCTACCTCTCACTGTGGCAGGTAGCTAGATCCTGACCGCAGCCAGAACAAATTGGGAATGGGAGACATAAACACGCACCACAGTCTCAGAGGGGGTGGGGGGGGGAATTGTTTTTTTTAATTATATATATATATATATATATATATATATATATAATATATATATATATATATATATATATATATATATATATATATATATATATACACCGAAGCTTAGTCCCCCTTTCCCCGCCTGACTACTCAATTGTGATTCGCGGTGGCTATATATATATATATATATATATATATATATATATATATATATATATATATATATATATACATATATATACGAGGGTAAATTAATAAGTAAGTCACAGATAGCTGTAGAAAAATAACTAAATATGACAACAGCTTGAAACAAGTTTATTTTTATACTTACATTGTCGCTTTATTTCTCAACATAATTTCAACCAACATTGATGCACTTATTCCATCATTTTATCATTCCTTCCAAACCCGCTGCATAGAACTGTGTGCCCAGTTTTCTAAACCACGTTTTCACTTCACATTCAACTTCGGCATCATTCGCGAAATGTCTCCCGCCAAGGTGACTTGTCAGTGTTTATGCTGATAAATGTTTGTCCCGTAAAGCGGTACATAGCTGGGTAGAAACGCTTACGAGTTCCAGTCAATAAGTAAGACACACAGTTCTATGGGTTGGCCGATAAATGAAAACAAAGCACGCAGTTCTATGCAGCCGGTTTGGGAAGATTGATAAAACAATGGGATGAGTGCATCAATGGTGGTGGAAATTATGTTGAGAAATAAAGGGACAATGTATGTATAAAAATAAACTGGTTTCAAGTTGTTATTATGTGTACTTATTTTTCTACAGCCATTGGTGATTTACTTATTAACTTATCATCGTATATATATATATATATATATATATATATATATATATATATATATATATATATATATATATATATATATATATATATATATATATATAAGCTTCGGTTCAAATACCACATGTGCAATAAGCGTACTTTCTTTTTGGTTAAACGAGTTTGTTAAATATCCTTTACAAGAGGTTGCAGTCAACCCCGACATTTCTTGGCTGTATGTGATTCCTCGGCAACTTTATGTTCAATAGTTTGCCATTGCTTTCTGAACGACCAGGACTCATGCGATTGTAAGGAAACCAACGCTTCCAAATCACCCGCAGCTCAGCTGCGGTATGAGGGATTACAATTCTTTTGTAACGCCTTCGCCATTGAGCCGGTGGTTGTTTGGTATGCTTATTTATTTCATCATCATCAATCATCATCAAGTGCCGTGCCGGCTGGCGTAGGCGTTCTTGGCTCTCCATAGATCTCGGTCTTTGGTTTTCTGGATCAACTCTGCTGCTGATATTCCTCCATGCCACCGTCTCAATCCATCCAGCATCAGTTCTCTTGGTCTACCTCTGCCTCTCTTCCCCTCGATCTTTCCAGTTGTTACGATGTTCTCCAATGCCTCTCTTCTCATCACATGACCGAGGAAAGCTGTTTGTCTCTGTCTTATTGTTGTATATAATGTTCTAGTTTCATTAGCCTGTTTCAGGCAGTCGTCGTTAGTTACTCTGGCAGTCCAAGGAATTCGCAACATTCGTCTCAGGAACCACATCTCTGTTGCTTCTAATTTCTTCTTAATTTGTTCATTTACATTCCAAGATTCACTGCCATACAGCAAAACTGGTTCTACATAGCATTTCAGCACTCTCTTTCTTACATTCAGTGATAGTGACTTATTGCATAAGATACTCTTCATTTTCTGAAATGCGGCTTTTGCCTGCCCTATTCTGCTCCTAATCTCTGTTGTACATCTTCCATCTGATGTTATAAATGCCCCTAGGTATCTAAAATTATCAACTTGGTTAAGGATTTTCCCTTCTATTTCTATGTCACATTTTGGTGTCACCATTTTCTTTGATATTACCATTGTTACTGTTTTCTTGATATTCAAGGAGAGTCCTTTCCTTGCACTCTCTGTTACTACAACGTCTAATAATTGTTGTAGGTCTGTTGAATTATCCGCCACCAATACTGTGTCATCTGCATAGCGTATATTATTTATATTATAACCTCCAGCTAGTATTCCTGGCATCTCTTTGATCTCTCTCATTATTACTTCGCTATACAGGGAGAAAAGATCTGGTGACAAGACACACCCTTGTCGTACTCCTAGCTTTATCTGTTCGTAACTACCCTCTTTATTTCCCATTTTAATTGCTGCTACTTGGTTCCAGTAAATATTCTTTATTATTCTTAAATCTTTTCCATCAGTGTTGATATCTTCCAACATTTTAATCAGTTCATCATGTTTTACTTTATCAAATGCCTTAGTATAATCTATGAAGCACAAATATATGTCTCTCTGTTTCTCTATTGACCTTTCTATTAGTGTCCGTAATGTATAAATTGCATTGTTTGTGCCCTTTCCTTCCACAAATCCATACTGTTCTTCACTAATTTCCATTTTTATTTTCTTTTTGGTTCTTCTCATTATGATTCTGAGTAGAAGCTTAGTGATATGGTTTATAAGGTTAATTGTACGAAAATCTTCACAATCAATTGCTCCTGGTCTTTTTGGTATAGCTATAAATACAGATTTCAGCATATCACTGGGTAAATATCCACTGCTGTAAATATCATTCAACATTTTGGTTAATATATCTACTCCAAATTCTCCCAATACTTCTAATTCTTCTATTGTGATTTCATCTGGCCCAGCTGTTTTTCCATTCTTCATACGTTTCATAGCGTCAGCGACTTCTTCTTTCAGAATAGGTGGACCTTCTAAGTTACTATCTTCTGTTAATTCTTCCCTTTCTCCTTCATATAATTCTCTTATATACTCATTCCACCTCTTCATTATAGCATCTTCCTCTAATATTATCTTTCCTGTTTTTGATTTCAAACACCCTGTATTTATTCTTATGTTTCTTCCTGTAAGCTCACTGATTTGTCTGTGCATATTTTTTGTATCTTTAATGGAATTTAATTGAATTTTTTTGCCTTGCTCGTTTAACCAACTTTCTTTAGCCTTCCCACATTTATCTTTTATTTCTTTATTTATCTTAGCGTATTCTTGTTTGTCATTTTTACTCTGTTTTCTTTTGTCCATCAGTTTTAAGATATCTTCATTCATCCATTTTTTCTTAGCTATTTTGCCTCTCTCCGGTAATACTTCTTTGCTAGTTTGATGAATGGAGTCCCTTAACATTTCCCATTGTTCATCTATACTCTGTATTTTAGTTATTGCATTGTACCTATTTTTCACAGTCACTCTGTATTGTTCTTGCATTTCTTTATCTATTTTCAGAACCTCTTTATTAAGTCTCATGTTCTTAACCATTTTTTTCCCTCTCTTTAATCTAATTTTTATTTGTCCACATAGTGGTACATGATCACTATTACAGTCAGCACCAGGCATTGTCTTTACATTAATTAAAGCATTTCTAACTCTTTTATTAATTAGTATATAGTCAATTTGGTTGCGTATTTCTTATCAGGGCTTATCCATGTGTACAGTCGTCTTTTATGGTGTTTAAACCATGTGTTTCCAATTATCATATCATTGATATTTGCCCATTCTATTAGCTTTTCCCCTCTTTCATTTCTTGTACCTAAACCATAATTCCCCACTACATCCTCCATTTTTCCCTTTCCTACTTTTGCATTAAAATCACCAAGTATTATCTTTATTTCTTGTGATCCAATTTGAGCCATCGCCATTTCTATTTCGTCGTAAAAGTGTTGTATTTCTTCATCACTACTACTTGCTGTTGGTGCATATACTTGTATAATATTTATGTCTATTGGTTTGCCTTTGATTTTTACCATAATAACTCTATCTGAAATACACCAGTATCCATTAATTGACTTGGCTGTTTTTTCGTCTAATATTATTCCTACACCTTTTTCATGTGTATCCCCTCCAGAATAAATTATTGTGTGATTGCCAGCTATAATTTTGCCCGATCCCTTCCATCCCATCCCACTAACGCTTAGTATATTCATTTTCATGCTATCCATCTCTCTTAGAACATTGGTCAACTTTCCTAGCTCATTTAATGTCCTAACATTCCATGTTCCTACTCTAAATTTATTTATTTTAGTTAAGATTTTGCCATCAGTAGCTGGATGACGGTCTGGTGTCACCTGTGGCTCATGACTGTCCCTACCGGACGAGGATGCCCTAAGACAGCAATTAACGTCCTTCACTAACTGTGATATCTTTTGATGATATTTATTTATTTACTGTACCATATCTATACTGTCATTGGTATTTCTTTGGCTCTATATCTATACTTTCAGTTTTGTTTTCTCTGGCTCTATATCTATACTTTCAGTGGTATTTCTTTGGCTCTATATCTATACTTTCAGTGTTTTTTCTCTGGCTCTATATCTATACTTACTTTGGCTCTAAATCCAGATCGTTGCTGTTGTTTGTTGTAATTGTTGTTGTTGTATGCTATTATCTTTTGTTGTGCCTTTTTTATTCTCATAAGATGTACATACCACAGGTATTTGTTGGCCTTCGATGAGTAGGATTTAAAATGTCATGCCTGTCACATTTCCAATGTCATGGTTTGGCATGCCGTGCCCTCTGGACACCTTAACGGTCTGTTTCAAGCATTGCATGCCACATATGGCGAGTTTTCTGTGGTCCGTTCAGGACACGGACCACATTTCACACTGGCAACAAAATGTTGGATGTTTGAGTAAAGATGATAGTTGGTAAGTTGTTGCCTTTCTTTACTTAGAGACATATTTTGCATCCCCCCACCCCCGCACCTTTTTTCGGGTTGAGTAATTAATTGAGAAAACATAAATTGCTTCACAACTAGAGATACGGCACTAGATTGTTAAGCTAGTCCACTGACAGAACTGATCAATATAGTAATCCCGAGTTGAATCTCCAGTTATGAAACAGAGGTCCACATGGCCTTAATGTGCTTGCGCTTAAACTCCCTGTGGCTTGACGGCACGGTACGGAGTTCATCCCCTACACCATCAGTTGGACGATTTCTTGTTTAGACAGCAATGACAAACAACTAAACGTAAAATTGCCTAGAAAATTATCCTGGGAGTCGGGTTGATCACAACGTCCTGCAAAGGACATACAGCATTTTGTAAAGTCCAATAACAATTTCACCACTACAGCTTCTCTGTGTCAGATCTTATCAAGCGATCAAATACCGTATTCACAACGAAAGTTGGTTGCAATTGATCTTCAGAACTGTCACGCTTTGTTTGTACACCATAAAAGTCTGCCGTTTCTCCATCTCTTGATGTTTCTTTCCCACTTGCATCATTCTCTATCTCTTGAACGCCTACTTTCGACTCTCTTCCCTCATATGGTTTTAATATATGTGTGGCATGCCTCTTCAAGTTGCCAAAATATTTGACGTCTGTTTTATCTCTGCCATATGTTTTTACTGTTACAGCTTTTATAGATCATGTACAATAGTTTATTTTTGTTTCTACGATTACGAGCTGTTCGTCTGTACAATCCCATTTTCTACGCCGTGAGGCGTACAGGATATTCGGCGCTAGTCCCATATTTTATAGATCAATAGACACTCGATGGGTGATGTGGTCAAGATATGGGTGATGTGGTCAATAGATGGGTCATGTGGTCAACGGATGAGAGATGTAGTCAATAGATGGGTGATGTGGTCAATAGATAGGTGATGTATTCAAAAGATGGGTGATGTGGTCAATAGATGGGTGATGTGATCAATAGATGGGTGATGTGGTCAATAGATGGTCGATGTGGTCAGTAGATGGTGGATCTCGTCAGTAGATGGTGGATGTTTTTAATAGATAGATGAAATGGCAAATAGATGAGTGATGTGGTTAATAGGTGGGCGTTGTGGTTAATAGATGTGTGTTGTGGTCAATAGATGGGTGATGTGGTCAATAGATGAGTGATGTGGTCAATAGCTGGGTGATATGGTCAATAGATGGATGTTGTGGTCAATAGATGAGTGAAGTTGTAAATGGATGGGTGATATTGTCAACAGATGGATGATGTGGTCAATAGATGGGTGCTGTGGTCAATAGATGGGTGATGTGGTCAATAGGTGGGTGATGTGGTCAATAGGTGGGTGATGTGGTCAATAGCTGGGTGATATGATCAATAGATGGGTGATGTGGTAAAGAGATGGGTGATATTGTCAATAGTTGGGTGATGTAGTCAATAGATGCGTGGTGTGGTCAATAGATGGGTGAAGGGCTCGGTTTATATCGTTGTGGGATGAGTATTTTCGTATCTAATTATTGCTACTTTTTCCAATACAGATTACTAAAGAGTTAGGCGTATTATTTTTCTAAGATTATCTCTTGCAGGCATGTACTTATTAATAGTACGGTGTCAAAAGTTTTATCGTAGTTCATGAAACAAATAAATATGCTTCTAAAAGTCCATAAATTATTCAGTCGACATCCTTAAGCAGAATATGGCCTCACTGGTGACGATACTTTCACGGAAACCGATTTGTTCTTCAATCACTTGTTTATCTACTTTATTTTCGCATCCTCTATTTTCTTGCAGTGTGCGTGAATCCATATTTATTTTGCGGCTCAGAAAATGTCTCTTTAAATATATTATTGAATATTCTGGGCTGATCTTGGCTTTTTTTTCTTTGTATTATTTTGTCCATGACATCGTCAGTCATCTCTGTTTTCTTTTAAAAATTATTTGTTTTGCTTCGCTGACACAATGATATGTGTTGTTTGTGTACTAGTTTTTCAGCACTTTCATTTTGTATTTAACTCTCTTATATTGGAGCCTATAGTGATTTTAACATTCAAATGTAGACTAAAGTGCGAGGAATATTTGACAAGGAAGAACAGAACAGTGTACAGCGCAGAACAGCCACTCTCAGCTTCCTTGATGACGAATACCCACAGGAACGCTGGATCCGAGTCTACACAGATGGGTCAGCGCAAAATGCTGTCCGAAATGGAGGAGCGGAAGTGTACATAGAATACCCAAATAATACTAGGGACACGGCCAGAGTTCCAACAGGAAAGTACTGCCATAACTATGATGCTGAAATTGAGGCAATCAAGATAGCAACAGAGAAATTACTAAATGCCAACCATGGTGCACAGCCTGTGGTGTTGTTGACAGATGCAAAATCGGTGCTCGAGGCGCTCCTGTCTGGGAAATTGCCAGTACTAAGTGTCGTGTCTTCCTTTAAAGTGTCGTCCCGGGAGTGAGGGGAGTCAACACCCACATTATAATTTTTTTCCCTTTATCAATATCCTGGAGAATCCACCAGCTTCCGTCCAACACACTCCATCAGCCCATGGACACCTTTTCCTATCACTCTCTCACTGTCGAACTATGCCCCCTCTCATACTTCCCCAACGCAACATATTAAACAACTCTTGCTTCTAAAAATTAATACGGATTAATTTATTAAAAGAAAAGTGTAATGTACGTGAGACGTGTATGCGAAGAAACTGTGTGATGTGTTCTATAATGTGTGTAGGATCGGACTCTCAGATAATAGCATAGTCAGTTAATCCTTGCAAGGACACACCACAGCACGTTAAGTCAGAACAAGTCCACCTCACCCGGTACTGTATCTCTCCTGCCGGACACCGACTGTCATCTGTAGCTACCGGGTAATCCATCTTCCTGATCATCCGAAATAGATACTGTTTGTAAATTATAGCTGATCATGGACCGGTTGCCCAATGCACATAATTTCCTATCGTTCTTAAAGAATGCACAAATCCTTTGTAGTGAGTATTTATGTATCACTGTTATTGTTAATATACTTGAACCTAACTAGTGTCTATCTAGGTTCAGGTATCATGTCTTTTGAACTATTTCACTAGAATATATCACACCATGTGACTATTATATTTTAATGTTCTTGTTTAGGTACTAATGTTCTTATGCTGTGTGTTGCATCAAGAATCATCACCCATCTTAGGTGAACCTTAACACGCAGGAAGTGAAATTAGGAAGGTGAAGGGCAGCAGTTTAAAAAGAGGACGGTCGTGGATGGGTCAAGTCGAAGACATTCTTCAACAGGTGTGTTCACTTGAGGACTTAGAACCTGGCGAGGAGTGGGTGCAAGTGCCAACAGACTTCTGCACATCCTTTTCAGTTTGCATCCAACTAGATAGAAAATGCAGACAAGAAAATCCGGCTGCTGTGGAGGCTGAAGTACAAGCGTTGATTTTCGAGAATTCGCTAGACGGTGACGCGGTCATCTACACAGATGGGTCGGTCGTCCGACATGTGAGAAGCTCATGGGCCTTTACAGCTCGGGCCGGAGGGAGAATTGTGAAGGAGGACTCTGGTGCTTTCACTGAAACCACAAGTAGCCTGACCATGGAAGTCATGGCAGTAAGTAAAGCAATAACATGGCTCGAGACACAGACATTCACTAGGGCTTGTTTCCTTAGCGACTCAATGAACATGAACAAGAGGATAGAGGAGGGGTTGATCCGAAGAGAATGGTTGCTGCCTCTGAAGCGGTCTCGGCTGGCAAAGATTAGTTTCATCTTCGTGCCAGGTCATGCGGGAGTACAAGGAAATGAGCGGGCTGACAAGCTCGCAGGTGAGGCTACTGTGGAGGGCGGACGCGCCATGGACCAGGCTGACATTCTGAATGCTCTACGAGAAGTGAGACTTTTGCGAGAACCAAGTGATGACTGTGAATCTACAACAATGGCCAGACTGCGGGAGCAGCAAATTAAAAGAGGGGTGGCCAAACAAGAACACTACGCAGGAAGCCAAAGAAGATTGATAAACCAACACAGAACTGGCGTCGTTAGCCGCTACACGCTGCGGGATTTGCTGAGGAGGGGATCCGAGCACTTGTGGACTGAATGGTTCGATGTGCAACGAGGATGATCTGTCGACTAACTAACTAACTAACTAACTTAACACGCAGGAATCGTTATATTGGTTGGCTCTTCTGAGTCATGTTATGGTGAACCCTCCTGATTATGAGTCCAGCGTAAACATAATACCATCTTTCTTCTCGGACGTTTTTCCTTTTTAGTAAGAAACATTTGAGTGTCCAACTGGTGTTATGTCTAATTGAAGTTGCACTTCATCAAACCCAGTGTTGAACTTCCTCGTAACTGGTATGGAACCTGTGAGAGAAACAACACATCTTGTGATAGTACTAGTCACTGATCCTACCGGCTGAGTGTAAGCCTATTGCCTTGCTCAGTTATTTTACAGCTAACTAAACTCTGTCATAGAGCATATTAGCTCCTCACCTACGTCCGAATCAGGCGATGACAAGGAAAGACCCATAAACAGAGTGCACAACTTCAGTGGGCAAACCATTGAAAGATCCCCCATTGGACACTTTCTCCATCTTAAATCTCTCCAATTATCACTCCTCTATCCTATTCATCCTAGCAGAGCCAATTATCACTTCACTACTCTAACTAGTTTTCAACTAACAGTGCTAATCATCACACTCTAGTTTTAACAAGACTACTGCCTATATTAATTAGGCCTAAATAGACTATATTGACTACCTTATGCAAAACCGCCTCATTCCGGGATGGCTGCTACACTTTGCCATAACGACACATGCTAGTTAATTTTAAATTAATCTAACACTGTAGAGCTCTCCCACAAACACGTCCATCCTAATCCACGGTTTTGGTCAACACTAATTGTCCCCAAATCAGGTTTTTCAAACAGCCTAAAATTGGTCACGTGACGGTATTCTTTATGTCCACACAGGTGTTATTTGGGCATATCATCCATTGTCAAGAATCTATCCTCCCTGGCTCAATCAATGTCAGAGTTGTCATCACTTGTTTTGACTCCCACAACAAGCTAGCGAGTTCCTGTATGCTCCCAACAACGGGTTTCCACAACAAACCGCCAATCTTCTGTCGAGTGGTGACAACCACAGCCGTCATTTCGCTTGATGTCCGGAAACTCTCAATGACAGACGGACTGTTTTCTCCCGAGCTGAGTACTTCCGCTTAAATCCGACCTGTTTATGAACTGTCAAAGTGGTGTATAGATTCATCTCACTCACTTCCAAATGTTCCCATTTTGTCGACCCCATGTAAACACGTGCAGCTGCAACTTTTGACCGTCCTGGGGATTTTGACATCCAATTTGTTTTTTCTGTTAGTTAAAATAGTTTTGGCTTTGCAGATAGGCCGGTTAATCCGAAAGTCTCTATAGTAATCAACTGGTTAAACGCGGTGTTTTATTTTTGTGACATAGGCCCCCTCTTAAGAGGGTAGTCCATCTCACTCTTCTCCACCGTAAGTTTAATCCAGATGATTCATTCCTCTTCTTCAGGAGCTGGGTGTTTTGACAAGAAGTCCGCTCCAACATTTTCCTTCCCAGGAATGTACTCCACTGTGAAATTATAGGGTTGAAATAACAACGACCACCGCATCAAACGGGCGTTGATCTTCTGAGAAGTAGCCAGTAACATCAGGGGCTGATGATCCGACTGGACTCGAAACTTAACTCCATACAAATATGGCTGGAATTTTTGCACTGCCCATACAAGAGACAAGCACTCTCTCTCTCTCGACGGTTGAATAATTCCTCTCAGCCTGAAGAAGTTTCTTACTTGCGTATGCCACAGGTTTCAAAACCGAAGCATCGTCTTTTCCTTCCTGTAACAAGGCTGCCCCAATCCCAATCGCACTCGCATCCGTTCTCAACACAAATGGTTTGGAAAGGTCAGGGAGCTGTAATACAGGTTTGCTGACCAAGGCCTCCTTTAACTGGCTATAGGCAGTCTCAAATTCTGGTGTCCAAATGATTTGGTCCGGGAATCCATTTTTCAAGGTTTCCGTCAATGGAGCTCCCAGTTCAGTGAAATGTGGGATAAATTTGTGGTAGAACCCACACAACGAGAGAAAAGATCGCACATCCTTCTTCGTTTTTGGCCTTGGTGCATTTCTGATTTTCTTCAGGTTCTTCTCTTCTGGGACAATGTGTCCTGGAGTGATGGTGTGACCTAGAAATTCCAGAGTCTGGTAACCAATCATGCACTTGGTTGGACGAGCGGTAAGCCCTGCTTCCTTGAGTCTATTAAACACTCTCTCCAAGGATTGTAAGTGGTCATCCAAGCTGTCACTGGAAATCAGAATATCATCCATGAATGAGATGATGGACGGATCCTGTAAAGGATCAAGTAAAGTCCTCATCATGCGTGTAAACACTCTAGGTACATTGCTGAGTCCAAAGGGCATGACCTTGAATTCGTAGTGTCCACTGGGTGTACTGAAGGCCAACAGTGGTCAAATCTCCGGTTTGACTGGTATCTGATAGTAACCCCGACTCAGATCCACCTTTGAAAAGTACCGAGGCTTATGGAGCCTAGCGAATAACTGGGTTGGATTCGGCAAAGGTTCCACCTGAAATTGTGTATGACTGTTCAGAAGTCGGTAATCTATACATAACCGGTGTTCTCCACTTGGTTTCCGTAACAAAACTACCCCTGCATTGTATGGGGATGTGGATGGTGCAATCACGTCATCCTCCAGCAGTTTCTGTATTTCCTCCTCCAGGGCCTTTTCCTTAGAGAATGGCACTGGGTAAACCTTTTGACGAACATGCTCCTGTGTGGTCAAAGTCATCTCGAACTCAACCAACCTGGTTCGTCCTGGTTTATCAGTCAGTATCTCCTCATGAGACTTGAGAACCTGGGTTATCTATTCCCTCTCCTGGGAGGTCAGATCAGGGTTCACTTGCACATCCTTGTAGGTTTCCTGGTGTACCAGGGGATATTCCCTGCCCTCGCTGGTTCCCACTTCCGTCTCCACTGCAACTGCCATTGCCATGAGGTGAGCTGCCTTGTCTCCGGGTCTCTCTTCGTATTTCCGCAAGAGATTGATATGGAAAATCTTCGACTTTCCCCGGATCCGGATCTGATAGTTGGTTCTGGATATCACCCTTTTCACGGGAAATGGTCCTTGCCAACCTATCTCCAGTTTGTTGTTTCCCGTTGGGAGTAGCAACAAGACTTTGTCTCCCACCTCTAGAGATCTTTCTTTAGACCTACGGTTGTAGTAAGCCGCATGTCTTTTTCTGGCCTTTTTCAAGTTTTGATTCGCCAGAGTCCATCCCTTGTGGAGTTTTTCTTTCAGTTCCTCCACGTATTTATAGGATGAGATCACTTCTGACGTCCCCTCTTCAGTCCAACTCCTCAACATGGCTTCCAACGGTCCCTTGATTGGACGACCAAACAGCAACGTAGCGGGTGGTAGTCCTGTTGAGCCATGAGGAACTTCCCGATAGGCAAAAAGTGCTGCTGGGATATATTCATCCCACCTATCAGGTTTTTCCTGTACCAGTTTCCTGAGCATTGTCATCAACGTTCTGTTGAAACGCTCTACTTGTCCATTGGCTTGAGGGTGGTAAGGGCTGGTATGTATGTGGTTAGAGTGAAACACCCTAAATACCTCCTCCATGAGTTTTCCACAAAACTGAGACCCATTGTCCGTCAGAATTTGATCCGGAAAGCCTAATCAGGTAAAGGCCTCCATCAGTGCGTCCGCCACTCTTTTCGAGTCAATCGTGGTCAACTGTATGGCCTCACCCCACATGGTACAGCAATCCACCATTGTGAGTATATACATGTTCCTCTTCCTAGTCCTGGGAAGTGGACCCACGATATCGATGGCTACCCTCTCGAAAGGAGAGTTCATGATGGGCATCTCACCCAACACCACCGGTGCTGTCCAGTGTTTCGGTGCCACCCTCTGGCACTCAGGGCATGACTTCACATACCGACGCACATCATCTGTCATTCCCGGCCAATAGTATGACAGGAAATTCGCTGCATGGTGGCGGCAATACCCATGTGTCCACTAAAGGAGATGGTATGCCCCATATGAAGAATCTGGGACCGTGAGCTTTCGGGACGACCAACTGACCGTATACGTTGTCTCCCCTTCCTGCTCTCCTGTAGAGTATCCTATTCTTCATGTAGTACTGACCCCGTCCTGACGGATCAGTACTTTTCTGCAGCTTTTTGTAGCAAGGACGTAAAGTAGCATCCTCACTCTGGGCAGTTCGTAGCTCCCCCTTCATTGGGTTAGTCACAATTGCTTCTGCCTCTTCCGTTCTCATCTGAGAGCGAGTCTGTATTGCTCCCATATGGATTGGCTCCCTGGGCATTCCCAGAAAGACATACCGGCAACCGAGGATTACTGGGAAAATGGGATCGGTCAATACAGCGGCCTTAATGGTGCCGATGACATACCTTGACCGAATCTCCACATTAGCTATGGGCAACTTCATGGCTACAGCACTCTTCTGTGCAGGCTGTACCTCCGTGGTCTCACCTGTGAATTGTTCTGGATGTACCAGATCCGCAGAAATCACGGCCTCCCCGCCCAGTCCTGTGTCGTACAAACACTCCACTTGACGACCGTTAACCTCTACCAATTCCACTACAGGTGGTTTTTCCTGGTCTGAAGTCTCTTCCTCGGCCTCGACCTGTTCGGTGGGCTCCACCTTAGGTTTCCCGGGGCACACGACGAATTGAGTGTCTCCTGTCTCTCCCCTGCAGTCAATAGCATTGTGCGTATTTGACTTGCATTGGTTGCACCATTTCCCTGTCCTAGATTTTCTAGTGCCGGAGTTGAGTGAGCTCTCCTGGTGGCGAGCTTCCTTGTTGACCTTGGAATTTTCCGTGACAACCTCCTTGGAAGTCACTTGACATGCTGCGAAGTGAGGGTTCTTAGCCTTCGATTTGCAGTCCCTCGTATTGTGAGAGGGTGACTTACAAATTGAACACCACTTCTCCGACCACGGTCGTTTTGGTGTAGAGCTTGAAGTGCTCTTGCTTCCCTCCTTCTTCTTCTCTGAACTATCCTCTGATTTTTGCACATAATGTTCCCACTTTTTGGTTCCTGAGTTTTTGGCTTTCTTCTTATCATGTTTCTCTTGACTTTTGGTGTTGGTGGAAAGGTTTTCCCCTGCCTCCCCATGTACCTCGACGAACCGTTCTGCTAATTTAGTCACGAGGTCAATACGTTCCGCTCCTTGTTCTCCCAGGAACGTCCTGAGAGGTTTAGACGTATGCTTCTTCAGCTGGTCGACCACCATGAGCTCTTCCAGACTCTCATAGTCATGTGCGAACCCAGCCAAATCCATCCAATTATGGAGATACCTTCCTTCTTCTTCTTTTCGTTCATCCGGAGTGTTTTTTCAGATGTGATTGCGGTGTGTCTGTTATGCGCCCTTGGGACGAAACCCGTAGGCCAACACATCGACTTTAGCGTGCATTTTTGACCAGGTAGCATTCCTGGGAGACTCTCACTTTTGTGGCGCCATCTACAACCATGCTGGCCAAGGTGGAACGGTCGAAGACAACGGTCATCCCTCAAAGGAAGGCAGGGACAGTCCATAGCATTTTCCGCCATCCAAGGTTGCTTCCATAGTTGCAGGGCCGACACATAACGCCCTGGATCTGGGCTCACCGAGGGAGATCGTCACGTCCTGCTCATGGCTGCTTTAAATCCTCACTTCAATATATTGGTCATTTCGTTTCCCCGGGTCATTCCCGCACAAACCAGACAGGTTTGCAGACGGCATCCACTCAGCGAGTTTTCGGACATGTGCTTGTCGTTGCGCCCATCAGAGCTTTTCCAGGCTCAACAGACATTCGGAAAACTACCCAGTCAGAGCTGTTCCGAACAAGAGCGACATTCGGAAACTAGGTAGTCAGAGCTGTTCCTAGCACGAGAGACATTCGGACGAGACATTTCACTCGGACGTAAATGCGTAGTGTCAATTTTTAGTTTGCCACCCGTAGGACGACACTTCCGACTTCCAGCGGGCATTTTTTAATGAGGTTAGCCATCCTCTGGTTTCGAGGCACGTTGGACTGTTAAGATGTCGCTAACATCTCAGCTGGTCAAGATAGAACGATGAGCGACATCGTGGTCGGCCCTCAAGGGAAGGCAGGGGCAGACCATGAGCATTCCCTCGCTATCCAAGGGGGCTTCCATAATTGCAGAGCCGGCACATATTGCTCTGTGACTGGGCTCACCCAAGGAGTTCCCATGTCCTGCTCATGGCTGCTTTAGTTCCTCACTTCCATGTGTTGGGCAACCCGTTGGGCACTGATCGCTCAGGCACACACCAGGGACGGTCAGACTGCAAGCGACACCCACGCTTTTGACTTCGGACCACGCAATAGGTTCGCTCGCCGTGCGTTCCATTTTGCGGCATTGAGACGTTCTTGCACTTTTGTCTACACTCTCTATGAGTTAGATACAGTTTTCGCAGCCACTTTCTTCGACTGGGGCACTTTTTGACTTTTTGTACTCGCTCACGAGGTAGGCTACTTGTGCTGCCGGATCAGCACCTTACCTTCGTGCAGCGGTGAACGAGAAACGGCCTGGCCTCTCATCCGGGAATCTCTCATATCCCCCAGCTGAGAGCCTTAGAACTTCTATCCGACCTGCGCATGTAGCTTGCTCAGTATCACGCCTTTATTTTTCAAGAGGTTGCTTTCGGCCCGGCTCTCAGGTCCGAGGGTTTGTGGCTTAGAGGCGTTCAGCCACAGCCCTCGACAGGGAGCTTTTAGTGTTTTGTCCGGACCAAGAACTTCTGCCTTTGTGCGCCTGATATAAATTTTGGACTGCTATCCTCAGTCTCACCTGCAGAGCAGCAGGTTGTGTCTCTCTTAGTCTGGTCCCTATCCCATATGCTGTCCGATATGTAGTTTTTCACCCATCGGCAGCACATGGGGTCGATGGGACACGCAAGCTCCCCCACCACGGCAAGGTGGAGACACATCGGGGGAGATTATGGAGATACGATTTTAGACGCAAACTGTAGGCGGCAAACAACTCCCCCGGTTCTCGTTTCGCTGCTCGAAAGTTTTTCCGGTAGGTATGTGACGTAACCGCGAATCGTTTCAGCAGAGCCGTCTTCAACTCGTCATAATTGTTCTCATGTCCGGGTGGCAGGCGAGAATAAACCTCGTAGCCGGTCCCGCGTGTTCCCTGGGATAGCTTGAGATTCCATTTGTTACGCTCCAGACCCATAGCCACGGACATAGCCTCGAAGCGTTGAAGGTACTGGTCAATCTTCTCTTTGTCCTCCTCGTAGACCGCTAAAGGAAACTTCATAGCATGGTAACCATGTCCACCTACTGGTGTTGAACCTGGGATGGAGGAACCTCCAACTGCTCCCCCAGTTTCCCCATTAGATTGACTCTTCAGCTCGAGTTCCCGCATCCGGTACTCGTGCTCCCTTTTCTGTGCTTCCTGTTCAGCTTCTAATTTCTTAGCAGCCTGTTCAGCTTCAAGTTTCCTAGCTTCTTGTTCCAACTCCATCCTTCTCAATTCCAACTCGGCCTTTCGATCTTCCCTTTCTGCTTGACGATACTCTCTCTCCACTTCCTGTATGTAATCCGTTAGAGCAGAACCCGCCAATCCAATTTCTTCCCCCTTTGCCTTTAATTCTGCAGTGGTTAGTTTCGGAATGGCCATTTCAGAGAGGTAAGCTAGCAGGTTGAGTACAATATAACTGCAAATTAATATACAGATATATAAACAAGTACCATAAATCTAGATATTACCACACACCGCACATTCACTCAGTGACAAGAGTAGAATCAGGACCACAGACCTATGCAGACGTGTGAAGTGTGAACAGGTAAGATATTTGTCCTAACCCCTATCCACATTCACTGTAGCTGGATTCTCCAATATGATATCTCCGTCTTATAACTAAGGATCCCGTGTCATAAGACCCCGTTTTCAGAAGATCCCACTGTCCAAAGATCCCGTTTAGAGAGATCCCGCTGTCCAGAGATCACTTTTACGAGAAATCCCGCTGTCCAAAGACCACTTTTACGAGAGATCCCGCTGTCCAAAGATCCCGTTTACGAGCCCTCAATAATGTCGTGTCTTCCTTTAAAGTGTCGTCCCGGGAGTGAGGGGAGTCACCACCCACATTATAATTTTTTTTCCCTTTATCAATATCCTGGAGAATCCACCAGCTTCCGTCCAACACACTCCATCAGCCCATGGACACCTTTTCCTATCACTCTCTCACTGTCGAACTATGCCCCTCTCATACTTCCCCAACGCAACATATTAAACAACTCTTGCTTCTAAAAATTAATACAGATTAATTTATTAAAAGAAAAGTGTAATGTACGTGAGACGTGTATGCGAAGAAAATGTGTGATGTGTTCTATAATGTGTGTAGGATCGGACTCTCAGATAATAGCATAGTCAGTTCATCCTTGCAAGGACACACCACAGCACGTTAAGTCAGAACAAGTCTACCTCACCCGGTACTGTATCTCTCCTGCCGGACACCGACTGTCATCTGTAGCTACCTGGTAATCCAACTTCCTGATCATCCAAAATAGATACTGTTTGTAAATTACAGCTGATCATGGACCGGTTGCCCAATGCACATAATTTCTTATCGTTCTTAAAGAATGCACAAATCCTTTGTAGTGAGTATTTAGATATCACTGTTATTGTTAATATACTTGAACCTAACTAGTGTCTATCTAGGTTCAGGTATCATGTCTTTTGAACTATTTCACTAGAATATATCACACCATGTGACTATTATATTTTAATGTTCTTGTTTAGGTACTAATGTTCTTATGCTGTGTGTTGCATCAAGAATCATCACCCATCTTAGGTGAACCTTAACATACAGGAATCGTTATATTGGTTGGCTCTTCTGAGTCATGTTATGGTGAACCCTCCTGATTATGAGTCCAGTGTAAACATAATACCATCTTTCTTCTCGGACGTTATTCCTTTTTAGTAAGAAACATTTGAGTGTCCAACTGGTGTTATGTCTAATTGAAGTTGCACTTCATCAAACCCGGTGTTGAACTTCCTCGTAACTGGTATGGAACCTGTGAGAGAAACAACACATCTTGTGATAGTACTAGTCACTGATCCTACCGGCTGAGTTTAAGCCTTTTGCCTTGCTCAGTTATTTTACAGCTAACTAAACTCTGTCATAGAGCATATTAGCTCCTCACCTACCTCCGAATCAGGCGATGACAAGGAAAGACCCATAAACAGAGTGCACAACTTCAGTGGGCAAACCATTGAAAGATCCCCCCAATGGACACTTTCCCCATCTTAAATCTCTCCAATTATCACTCCTCTATCCTATTCATCCTAGCAGAGCCAATTATCACTTCACTACTCTAACTAGTTTTCAACTAACAGTGCTAATCATCACACTCTAGTTTTAACAAGACTACTTCCTATATTAATTAGGCCTAAATAGACTATATTGACTACCTTATGCAAAACCGCCTCATTCCGGGATGGCTGCTACACTTTGCCATAACGACACATGCTAGTTAATTTTAAATTAATCTAACACTGTAGAGCTCTCCCACAAACACGTCCATCCTAATCCACGGCTTTGGTCAACACCAATTGTCCCCAAATCAGGTTTTTCAAACAGCCTAAAATTGATCACGTGACGGTATTCTTTATGTCCACACAGGTGTTATTTGGGCATATCATCCATTGTCAAGAATCTATCCTCCCTGGCTCAATCAATGTCAGAGTTGTCATCACTTGTTTTGACTCCCACAACAAGCTAGCGAGTTCCTGTATGCTCCCAACAACGGGTTTCCACAACAAACCGCCAATCTTCTGTCGAGTGGTGACAACAACAGCCGTCATTTCGCTTGATGTCCGGAAACTCTCAATGACAGACGGACTGTTTCTCCCGAGCTGAGTACTTCTGCTTAAATCCGACCTGTTTATGAACTGTCAAAGTGGTGTATAGATTCATCTCACTCACTTCCACAATGTTCCCATTTTGTCGACCCCATGTAACACGTGCAGCTGCAACTTTTGAACGTCCTGGGTATTTGACATCCAATTTGTTTTTTCTGTTAGTTAAAATAGTTTTGGCTTTGCAGATAGGCCGGTTAATCAGAAAGTCTCTATAGTAATCAACTGGTTAAACGCGGTGTTTTATTTTTGTGACACTAAGAACACTACTTTCTGAACTTAGCAGTCAGCATAAGGTCACCATGCAGTAGATACCATCCCACTGTTGAGTACCAGGAAACGAAAGAGCTGATCAATTGGCTAAGGAAGGAGCAAAAGAGGAACAGCCTGATGTGCCCATTACATACATCAAAAGAAAAGAATGATCAAATCAGTCGGAAGGCCACCAAAAACCTGCTCAAGATGACTACAGATTGCGCAACCACATGTATACAAAGTTCAAGATTGGTGACTCAGCCATGTGCACATGTGGTTTGGCGCCGCAGACAACAGAGGACATACTCCAAGACTGCCGAAACTACAACATATCCAGGGGAACAATCTGGCCTAGAGAGACAACAGTGGAAGATAAACTCTATGGACCGCTGAATGAACTAAAAAAGACTGTTAGATTCATACAGAAGACAACATTGCAGTTATAGATGTATTTCAAGCGAACGAAAGAAGAAGAAGAAATGTAGACTTGTTTAAACACCATAATTATATTGTATAATATAAATGGAAGCATGCGTTAAACTATCCAGCTTAATTAAAAGTCGAAGACAGTAATTAAGAAAATTGACATCGTCTGGAGACCAAATATAACCCTGGGTTGACTCAAACATTCAAGTGACAAGTTGCTAATATAATAGCAATCTAGCTGTTTTACTACGCGACAGAGCATGATAATAATAACAGCATAAAAAGTAAGAGCTTCAATACATGGAAGTAATTGCTTCATAGATACATTTAAAGTCAAGGCATCAAAATCTAAGAAGATCACACTCACACGTATTATCCTAATTGATGCAGCAACAAAATCTTTACCGGGTGTAATAAGCAATGACTAGTCAATGGTGTCAGTGACCTCTTCCTGTTTACAAGCGCAGGAAAAAGATGGTGAAGGGATGTTTACATCTATATATGTACAACTAGCAACCAAGCGGTATAGAAGAGCGCACATGCGCAGTGGTAACGAACAGCGACTGCTAGATTAAATGGGATGGGAAACCTCAGACTTGACGTAATTGTCTTAACACTCTCCATTCCTTATTGCGTTACCCCTATCCCGTTTAACTTCAGAAGAGAAGTTATAATTAGAGCCATCCCAGCCTCATATTAATAATCCTATGACCGAATCAGCCACATTTCGGATATTCATTTGAAAAGGACTATTGACCATGGTAGGTAATGGTGGCTAGTAGCTAACGCGCTACAAATAGAAACCTGCTGATTATAATCCATGCCGTGTGGTATTGGTGGTCATGTCTGTCTACAGTCTTCTGTCTATTGTACTGCCAGTCATATCTGAATACCGATGTTCCTCATTATATGATGTCAAATTGTCCAGTTACTTCTCCCTTGGCCCCCCATCCCCACCCCCTTCCTCTCCCTCCCTCCCCCATCCATATTTCCCGTTGGTACGACATAGTTCAGCTTTCCCTTCTCATGACATGCACAAAGAACTAGGACTATCCTTTTCTGGTGCGTAAAACCATGCCTCTTTGTGAGTCCAGTTCTTTCAAGATATCTTCATTACTCTTTCTATCCGTCGACGGCTCATTCATAATTTTTCGATAAAACCACATCTCTGCATCTTCCACATAATTTCACACTTATTGCTGCATTGTTCATAATTCGCTACCGTACATTAGGAATCGCTCAATTTAGCTGTTAAGAATCTGTTCACATTGGTTTCATTACGTCGATGTTACATATGAGAAGCCATTATTTTATTTTCAATTAACATTACTTCTCTTTTTTTTTTTGCTGTTAGAAAGATATGATTTAATGTAAATACTCAATCATTGCCGGTCTCTCTGGCCGAGGGGTTACAACACTTTCTCCGTAATCCCGTTTATCACGCAGAGTCTCGTAGCGGGGCGAGAGCTGGGAGCGGTTCGATCCCCGCTGGTGACTTGCGGGATAACTGAGCCGGCCGCTCAGAAAGCAATGGCAAACTACTGAGCGTAATCTTGCCAAGAAATCAACATACAGCTGAAAGATGCTGATGTTGACAGCGATGTCCTGCAAAGGATATGCAAAACAAACAAAACTCAATCTTTGGTTTTGGGAAATTAATAAGAGGCTATAGGCATGTGGTTACAAATGGATAACACCATAGCCAAATTACAAGAATACTGAAATTGTTTCAATATAAATAAATTCAAAATGGTGAATTTAAAGTAAAGGATAAATAATAGTTTATCGACTAATTACTTATAGGCTACAGAGTGTAGTTCTGTTTAAAATATATGAATAACGCCAAGTGATAATAATAAGCCGGTCTCCGTGATAAAGTGCTTACGGACGCGATTCGTAAGCCCGCTTACCCGCGTTCGAAACACAGCAGTGACAGATTTGACAGCTGGGTTTTAACGAATTGGCATGGAAGCCGGTCGTTCAAGTAAAGAACTCTTCTACACATCTTGGTTGGGATCATGCTGTAATTACAGAGTAGGCAAGTAAAGAACTCTTCTACACATATTGATCGGGATCATGCTGTAATTACAGAGTAGGCAAGTAAAGAACTCTTTACACACCTTGGTTGGGATCATGCTGTAATTACAGAGTAGGCAAGTAAAGAATTCTTCAACACATATTGATCGGGATCATGCTGTAATTACAGAGTAGGCAAGTAAAGAACTCTTCTACACATATTGATCGGGATCATGCTGTAATTACAGAGTAGGCAAGTAAAGAACTCTTCTACACATCTTGGTTGGGATCATGCTGTAATTACAGAGTAGGCAAGTAAAGAACTCTTCTACACATCTTGGTTGGGATCATGCTGTAATTACAGAGTAGGCAAGTAAAGAACTCTTCTACACATCTTGGTTGGGATCATGCTGTAATTTCAGATAGGCAAGAAAAAATTTTTAAAGGGGGAACTTTTTTTAAAAAACCATCTTGGTTGGGATCATGCTGTAATTAAGAGTAGCAAGTAAAGAACTCTTCTACAATCTTGGTTGGGATCCAATGGGGGGTAAAAATTTTAAAAGAGGGGGTTTTTTGCCCCGTTTCCCCCGGGGAACTTCCCCTTTTTAAAAAAAAATCCTTTTTGGTTTTGGGGTTTTAAA